>PVKM010000017.1:150545-196602 GCA_004027735.1 Carollia perspicillata
TACTGGGCTGCCATCGTGAATCTGGGCAGATATGGACCAATATCCTGGAGCCAGTCTTCCAGCTCCCATGCAAGTGCTGTAACTCGGGGGACCTGCCCCCCACTTACATCTTGAGGGGGAAGTGTCTTCCATCCCCCTGGCTCCAAGCATGGCCACAGCTATTTAACATATCCAAGTGACCCACCAAAGGCTATAGATGTGTTAAATGACCATGGCATGGATTAGCTGCAAGGCTGTGGCTGTACAAAACAGCCCTGCATGCCCTGCTCCATGTGTCCCTTCCCCCAACTCACACCCGTGGGGAAAGGGGTGAGGACATCTTATATGTCTCTCTAATGTTTCCTAGACACCTTGAGTTCTGGGCCCCATTCCAAGTCCCTTTTGGGCCCCCCCTCTTGGCTGCACTCTGTATCAATATATGAGTTAAATTAAAATCCTTCATAATATTATTTAGCAGAACTGAAACATCTATCAAATATGGAAAGAAACTACAGGTCTCTCAGGTCTGTATTATTCCCTAACTTGAGCTCTTAGTAAACAGTCTCAGAGATAGTCCTCCTTCTCATCTACTTAATGATTCGTCTGAGTATGGTTTCTGCTAACATGTGTTCCCAGTAAAAAAATCATAATTTAATTCATCATTAAGAAGAGATATAACATAACCTTTTCATGTTTAGTATTACCCCCAATTGTAGTATTTATTCCGTGAGAAGTACCTGTGCAGAGACTAGGATAGTCCCTGTAGTGATTTGAATGTTTTGTAACACTTATCTCTTAACCTATTATGATATAGTTTGCTTTCCACAATGCTATATTAATCACTTCCCCAAATTGCAATTTTCGCTCTTTGTTTTTTTAATCTTTGTATAATGGAAGGAGATGTCTTAGATTACTGATGTCACAGTATCTCTGAATTTATATGTTGGATATGACTCTCAAAGTTTTAAATATATTTTTCATAAGCTTAAAAAATTACCTTTACAGTTTTATCTAATATCAATTTATTAAATAATAAATTCGGGGCTGGATTGTTTGTGGGACTGTCTTGTGTGTTTTAAAATGTTTAGCAGCATCCATGGCCTCTATCCACTAGATGGCAGTAGCATCTCCACCCCCACTTGTGACAACTAAAAATATCTCCAAACATTGCCAAATATCCATTGTGGGACAAAGTCCCTTATCACCACTATTCCACCCTCCATCTCTAGCCCCTCTAGTTACTCCCCTTCCCTCCTCACTTTCAGAATCTGGTGAGAGTCATAACCCTATTAAAAAAAAAGAGGGAGACTAGAATGGAATGGAGTAGCTCAGTGATGTGTACCAAGTAAGGGTAATTAATCTGTAAAACATTATTTTTAGTGTTGTGTGTGTGCTTCATAGGTTCACAATATGTATCTATTTCTTACTGTAGATCATGGCCAAAAGTGTTTTAAAGCTGCTTTCTTATATTAGAATTTTGTGACTCACGTGATGCTAGTGTTTCCTGCCTTTCCCAATTCTAAACCTGGAGAACGGTCTAGACGTGATGTTCAGTGGCTATTTGATGTATTGTAGAAACTATACGGTTTGTAATTTAATATATTTTAATCTTAATATTATAATGCACCATATTTTTTTCTCTAATAGTCACGGTGTCAACCAGTTTTGCCCAATTGCACAAAATATACCTAGTTTGATCTTTTAAGCACTAAGATCAATTGTGGAGTGTTTTAGTTTTTTCCCTGTCTTCCAGGTCCGAGTTGGACTGATTTTACTTTGTAGTTGCAGATCGCTTTTTTTCTCCGTAAAATCTTGGGACACTGGGGTAGTAAATGCAAGAACACATGCGTATGGCAGTCTCCCAGGCTGTAAATTGTGAAATGTTTGATTCAGATAAACCCAAGTAGCACAATACCCTGCTTCCTTGTGCTTGTTTGTGGGAGAGGGCGGGTAGAGGTGTCAGGGCGGAGCAATTTGGAGAGCAGAGACAGAACAGGAAGAAGAGAAGATGGATTGCAGACTTCCAGATAAAAGCGTAGGTCTCAAATATTAAAAATAAATCCTAAAGGTACTAACTTTATATATGTCTGCATTTAGGTGTATGTATTAATGTTGAAATTTATCTCCTAGCATAATCTCAAGTTTCTTATAATTTTTAATAATTAATCTACAGTATTTGTTATAAAGAAAATTGGCTATTGAAGTGATGGACCATATACTTTAGAAACTTGAGGAAAATGTTGATTATGGCATTTGAGACCAATCACACATGTAAGAATTCTGAACCAAGTGAGCTATATAATTTTATAATAATGGGAATATATAAAGTTTTTCAAATAGCCACTTTATTACTAAGGCTTTCTCAAGGAAAATTTTTAGAAGTGAGAGATGGATGACTTTTTGTATATTTTACTCCCATCTATTGGTAAAATAATTTTATGCTAAATAATTATTCCATTTGTAACATGAGCATTAGAGCTTATTTATAGAATAAAAAGGACTTAATTGCATCAAATTTACATGGATGTAATTACAGCGTTGCTATATTAGGCAACATTGTGAAATTATTTAATCATGTCTATTTTAAAAATAGAATAGTTTTCATAGGCAGAAAAATCAAGTTGCAAATATGTATTATAAAGCTGATTTCAGACTTAAAATTATATAACATAAATGTAAGCTGATTAAGAATCTAAACTAACTCAAAGTTAATTTGTGAAGTACATAGCCAGAGGCAGATTTATAAATGGCAATAAAGGAGAATATTTTGTTTCCTTATAAATTGAAGCAGTTAAAATGTTTATGATGGTAATTCATTCTCTTTACAAAAATATTTCCTTGTTAATTATGGATGAAACATTATGTTGAGCATTTGCTTAACGGAAAAGGATTGTTCTTAATGAACCTTAATACCCAAGAAAATTACCAAGTAGGTATCAAGAAAAAAATCTTACAGATTTCAGTTTGTAAGATATTTGAGAGGGTGCTTTAGCTAGTTGAATAAAAAAATAAAATCAAAATTTAAGTATGGGCCGGTTGTTGTAGTTAGTTTGGAATACAGAAAATGTTAACTTTTAACTTAAAATGATATTTCTGTTTAATAGAATTTAGTAGATGATGCCTGGATATTGTTACTTCATGTAGCTTTAAAATTTCAATATCATCCCAATAAATTTAATTGAAAAATTTGATGATGGAACATGTTCAATGGGTAGAAAAATAGAAAGCTTTGCAAAGAACATATTATTATTAATTGATGAGACGGGTCAGAATGATGCCTTGATGATAATATGAATGTTGTACAAGCCAATTTTATTCTAATTAAAAAAGCATTGAAATGGATGAAAAAATGAGTCTAAGAGTAATGAAAAATTTCAAGAAGAATACTATAGGTTGATTGTTTCATTCATTCTTTATTTCATTCAACTACAGTATATTAAATGTCAATAATCTATAGTAGTAGAGTACAAAACATGAAATAATGAAGACATTTTCTATCACCGTAACTGCAGCTTTGTGGAACACGAGTAAGAACTTTAAATTTAAATTTTATTTTTCAGTTACTGCTTACATTCAGTATTACTTTGTTTTAGTTTCAGGTATAGAACATAGTGCACAGGGTAGTGCAGTCATGTACTTTTCTTTTCTTTTTTTTTTGGGGGGGGGTCAAACCATTTTATTGAAAGTGGACAGGCTGAGAGGATGAGATCCGATGTGCTCGTCCTGGCCGGGATCTCCCCAACTTCGCAGCAGCGAAAAGCCAGTCATGTACTTTTCAAAGTGTTCCCTCCAATATTTCCAGTGCCCACCTGGCATATTACATAGTGTAAATACATAGGCATCACAAAATTATTAACTGTATTTCCCATGCTGTAGTTGATATCCCCGTGACTATTTTGTAACTAATAATTTGTACTTCTTAGTCCCTTCTCCTTTTTTTCATCCAGTCCCCCAGCCTCCCTCCCCTTTGGCAACCATCATTTTGTATCTGTGGACCCGCTTTAATTTTGTTCGTTTATTTTGTTCTTTAGATTCCACGTGTAGGTGAAAATCATATGGTATTTGTCTTTCTCTCACTGACTTATTTCACTTAGACTTATACCCTATAGGTCCATCCATGTTGTCACAAATGGTAAGATTCATTGGGCTCTTGGGTTGCTTCTTTATCTTGGCTATTGTAAGTAACACTGCAATGAACAAAGGGGTGCATATGTTCTTTCAAATTAGTGTTTTGGGTTTCTTAAGATGTATATGCAGAAGTTAAATCACAGGGTCATAATACAGTTACATTTTTCATTTGTAAAAAAGATTTTATTTACCTATTTATTTATAGAGAAAGGGGAAGGGAGGGAGAAAGAGAACCATCAATGTGTGGTTGCCTCTCACACGCCCCCTACTGGGGACCTGGCCTGCAAAGTAGTCATATGCTGTGAGTGGGAATTGAGCTGGCAACCCTTTGGTTCATAGGCTGGCACTCAATCAACTGAGCCACACCAGCCAGGGCCATTTTTCATTTTTTTTTTTTTTTTAAGGAAACTCCATACCATTTTCCATAGTGGCTTCACCAATCTGCATTTCCCACAAACAGTGCATGAGGGTTTCCTTTTCTCCTCACCAACACTTGTTTGATTTGTTGATGATAGCCATTCTGGCAGATGTTAGATGATATCTTATTATATAAATAGTTTTAATTTGCATTTCACTGATAATTAGTGGCATCGAGCATCTTTTTATCTGTCTATTGGCCATCTGTGTGTCCTCTTTGGAGGAATGCCTGTGTCCTCTGCCCATTTTTAAATTGGATTGTTTGGGGTTTTTTTGGTGCTCAGATGTCTGAGTTCTTTATACATTTTAGATATTAACCCCTTATCTGATGTATCATTGATGAACATCTTATCCCATCCAGTAGCTTGTATTTTCATTTTGTTGATGGTTTCCTTTGCTCTGCAAAACTTGTTGGTTTGATGTAGTCCTATTTGTTTATTTTTTTCTTTTTTCCCCCTTGCCCAAGGAGATATATCAGAAAATATATAGCTAAGAGAAATGTCACAGGTTTTACTGTCTATGTTTTTTTCTACGAGTTTTATGGCTTTAAGTCTTACATATAAGTCTTACATTTAAGTCTTTAATCCATTTTGAGTTTATTCTTGTATATAGTATAAGAAGGTGGCCTAGTTTCAGTTTTTTGCATGTATCTGTACAATTTTCCCCAGACCATTTATTGAATAGACTGTCTTTACCCCATCGTATATTTTTGTTTCCTTTATAATATTTAATTAACCATACAGGCATGAGTTTTTTCCTCGGCTCTCTGTTCCGTTAAATTTCATTGCATTTATGTTAGCTGACTCATCCAAGAAAATTATACATATGTTGGGCCTGCCTTTTCCCCAGCTTGTCCTAGGATCTGCCTGTCTGTTTTCCTTTCTAGGATATACCCATGAGAAGGGCTTTTTGAGGAAATATTTGAGATGTGGAAAGGTGTGTTTCAAAGCAGAAGGGCAGCTCAAATTATTGACATTCATAAGCCCATTTTCCCTAGAACTGCCTATCTGCCTCTTTTTGTGGGGCTTAGCTTGGTTCAGAACCCTTTCAGGAGTAAATAAAGTAAGCCTGACATAGTAAAATTCATGCATGGGCTCCTACAATACAAGACTGATGTCGATTCTTGTAATGGATGATCTAATGAAATACAAGTTTATTTCATAGGAGTCTAAAATCCTCCTAATACTTACCTTTTCTCCAAATCTTAAATATGTAATTATGGTAATTAGTTTGTGGAATGGAATGTTGAATAAAAGAGTAAAAATTTATGAAAATTGTGAATTTTAATGAATGACCAAATGATAGTTAGACTATGTATAAGATGAAGGATATTAAAAACATAAATTAACTAGAAGAGAATAAGAGGATGTTAAAATTCTGAGTTAATAATAATACTTATGAAAGGCATACTTTACAGTCTCGTCAACCCAAATACATTTCAGATACGATTATATTTTACAAAACAGTACAGATATTCAGAAGTGTGTATCTTGAAAGTATCAGTGGATAGAGTTAAATTTTTTCCTTATAAGTAATCATACAAGTCCTTTTATTTCAGCACATCTTGACCTGTACATGTTGGGAATTTTTTAAAGAAAAATTTATTTCCCATAGGACTACTGACCTTTGCTTTATAATTAAGGATACCTAGGATTTGAATCTCATGTCTTAATCTTGAGATAGCAGAAGTGTGAGAACACTGCTGATTACTGGGAAAGAGGAAGTGTGTGTTTCAAATTTTGAACTTTGGATGTGTTTTTCCCAAAGAAATAAAATTGTTTTCTTAGTTTCCCCCTCTGATAGTTTATTATTTGTGTAAAAATGCATCTGATTTCTGGATATCTTTTGTATCGAGCTACTTTACTGAATTGATCAATTCTAGTGTTTTTTTGGTGGAATCATTAGGGTTCTCTATATACAATATCATGTCATCTGCAAATAATGACTTTTATTCTGTCTTTCCAACTTGGGTACCTTTTATTTCTTCTTCTTGTATGATTTCTGTGGCCGGGACTTCCAGTACCGTGTTGGATAACAGTGGTGAGAGTGAACATCCCTGTATTCTTCATGATCCTATGGGAAATAAGTGCTTGTAGTTTTTGCCCATTGAATATGATGTTGGCTGTGGGTTACATTGAGTATATTCCCTGTATTCTCATTTTACTGAGCGTTTAAATGTAAATGGGAGCTTGATTTTATCAAATGCTTTTTCTGAATCTATTGATATGAATCATGTAATTTTTATCCTGTATTTTGTTTATTTGCTGTATTACGTTTATCGATTTGCAGATAGTCTACCAACTTTGTTTCCAGAATAAATCCCACTTGATCATGATGTATGGTCTTTTCAGTGTATTGCTGGACCAAGTTCACTAATTTTTTTTGAGAATTTTAATTTTTTTATCTTCCCTTAAGGACATTTTTTTCATTGCATTTAGGGAGACAGCAGAGGGCAAGGAAAGGAGAGAGAGTAACACTGATGAGAGAGAAGCATCAAATGGATGTCTC
Organism: Carollia perspicillata; assembly: GCA_004027735.1. Lineage (NCBI taxonomy): Eukaryota > Metazoa > Chordata > Mammalia > Chiroptera > Phyllostomidae > Carollia > Carollia perspicillata. Next base: position 157,578 of record PVKM010000017.1, read on the forward strand.
CCATATGTGCTCAGACAAGGCATCGTTTGCACCTGGTCTAGGAATCGAACCTGCAACCTCGTTAAGGATTTTAGCATCTGTGTTCATTAGGGATATTGGCCTATAATTTTCTTTCTTTGTAGTGTCTGTATCTGGTTTTGGAATTAGGATAATGCTGGTCTCGTAAAATGAACTTGGGAGTCTTCCCTCCTCTTGAATTCTTTGGATTAGTTTGAGAAGAATAGGTGTTATTTATTCCTTCAATGTTTGGTAAAATTTGCCTGTGAAACCATCCAGTCCAGGACTTTTGTTTGCTGAGAGGGTTTTTTTTTAAATTACTGCTTCAATTTCACTAGTTGTGATCTGTCTGTTCAGATTCTGTAAATCTTTCTTATTTAATTTTGGAAGATTGTATGTTTCTAGGAATTTGTCAATTTTTTTCTAGATTCATTGGCATATAGTCATTAGTAATATATTCTTAAAATCCTCTATATTTCTCTGGTATCAGTTGTTACTTTTCCTCTTTCATTTCTGATTTTATCTATTTGGGCCCTCTCTCTCTTTTTTCTTGATGAATCTGGTTAAAGGTTTATTGGTCTTGTTTATCTTTTTAAAGAACCATCTCTGGGTTTGTTGATCTTTCATATTTTTTTAGACTATTTCATTTATTTCTGCTCTGGCCCTTCCTCGCCTCCATTTCATTTAGTTCTTTTTTCTGGAGCTTTCTCCTACTCTTTCATTTGGAACCTGTTTTTTTTTTTTTTTTTTTTTTTTTTTTTTTTTTTTTTTTTTTTTTTTTTTTTTTTTTTTTTTTTTTCTTTTTGTTTTTTTTTTTTTTTTTTTTTTTTTGTCTCTGCATTTTGGATGCTTCTCTATATTTCTTTTTATGTATTAGATAGAGCTGCTACATCTTACAGACTTTAGATAGGGCGGCCTTGTGTAGTGCATGTGTCCTGTAGGACCCTGTGACACAGCCTCCTCAGTCACCTGAGCTGGGTGCTCCTGATGCTCCCCCATGTGGATGTGGACACTGTCCTGTTATAGTTGAGTCTTGATTGATATTGGCATTACTGGGAGAAATCGACTGCCAGGCCAATCAATCCACTTTTAGGACTGGCTGAAACTACAGCAGAGGAGCTTCTGTGCAGGGGATGATGGTATGGAGCAGAATTTGCTTCCGTGGGGCTTTGGTGCTGAGTCTGTCCCTTTAGTGTGTCACTCATGGAAGTGGTAGGGTTGTAACCTGGCGTGGTCTGAAGCTGTCTACCCAGTGCACTGGCTCTTGGGCCTCCCTGGAGGTGCAAGGTTCGATGCTGCCAGTGTTCGGCTCGGGGCCACTCAGCATAAGCTACAAAGTGATCTGTAGATAGCTGCTACATACGCTGGGTTTGGAGATGTCCTGGAGAGTCCAAGCAGAGAGCCAGTGCCACTGCCACTACTGCTGGGCCTGGGGCCACTTCACAGGAGGTACAGGGTATGCCAGATGTTGCTTGTTTGAGACATTTTAGGAAAGTCTGAAGCATGAGGCAAATGAGGCCATTTGTAAGGAAAAGCTTCTCAAAACGGTTCGGGTGGACCTGAAAGTTGGCTGAGACAGGGTGAACAATATGAGCCAGTTGGATGGAGACTGAGATATGGCACCGCCTGCCAGCTCTGTGGCTCTGTGAGGGGAAGGCTCACCAAAGGAAAATGATCTATGCCAGCACTTCTGCCTGGGATAAAGCTGCCCCTTGACCCCCTGCAGCTCTCACCCTGATGCTGCAAAATTCAGGTCCTCTTTGTATGTTCCTGGTTCCTTTCAAGCTGCTGTCCCAGTGCTGGAGCTGAGTTCAAGTCAGAGCATGGGCCTTTTCAAGGAATTGCCTGGGACTCCAGAAGCCCTCTGCCTCTCTCAGTCACAGTCCCTGCTGGTTTTTATGGGGACTGCTTGGCAGTGAAACCCTGGCTGGGGGGATCTGGTATGTGACTGGGACCTCTTGCTCCTCAGGGGAAACCTCTGCTAATTAGATATCCCTTTCAGTTTTTATCTGTCCCACCAGCCCATTTGCGTTTCCACCCCTCCTGCCAGTCTTGATGTGGCTTCTTTAAATTCTTAGCTGTAGGACTTCTGTTCAGCTAGATTCCAGGCAGTTCTGAATGATGTTTTTTTTTTGTATCATAGTTATAATTTTGATGTGGTTGCTGGAGGATGTGAGTACTGCATTTACCTATATCGCCATCTTGACCTGAAGCCCAAAGGTGTTTCTTATGCTACCCCTTTATAGTAACACCCTCTTACCTATTGCTAACTTTTCTGATAACCACTAATTTATTCCCCCTTTCTAACTTTATCACGTAGAGAATGTTATATGAATGAAATCTAATAGCATGCAACATTTTGTGATTTTTTAAAAATTCAGCACATTGTCCTTGAGGTCCATCTGCATTTTATGTATCGACAGTCTTTTTTTCTTTTGATTACTGAGTAGTGTTCCATGGTATGGTTATACCACAATTTGTTTACCTGTTCACCCACTGAAGGACATTTTGGTTGTTTCTACTTTTGAGCTATTAAAAATAAAGGTATATTTTTGGGTGAAATTTCTCTTCATATAAAACATTCACCTTTTACCATTAAGTGTGATCTTTGTAGGTTTTGGTTGATGTCCTTGATTTACTTAAGCAAGTTGTCCTTTATTTCTTGTTTTTTTAAATCATGAATGTTTTCTGCATCAATGAAAAGGCGTATGTGATTTTTCTCCTTGTGAATATGATAGGTTACACTGATTTTCAATTTTCAACCTGTCTTGCCTTCCAGCAATAAACCCTACATGGTCAGCCTGTATAATTCTTTTTGCATGCTGTTGGGGAATTGTATTTGTTAATTGTATTTGTATTTGTATTTTATTACAGATTTCTCTATGTTTATGAAGGATATTCGTCTACATTTTCTTGTTTGCCATTTTCCTTTTTGTTTTTCATTTGTTCTCTCATTTTTTTCTTGCCTTTCTCTGGGTTATTTGAACTCGTTTTTGAATTGCTTTTTTATTCATCTGTAGTGTTTCTGAGTGTATTTCATTGCAAAGTAATTTTTTTTTTTAGTGGTTGCTCTAGGTATTATAGTACATATGCACAATTTATCACATCTTACAGGTATTGACATCTTACCAGTTGGAGTGAAATGTAAAAACCTTACTTTAAATTATTTTATCTTTTCTTGTTTATAACGCAGTTATTTAAAATATTTCTTCTATGTATGTCAAAAAGCACATCAGATGATGTATACTTTTTGCTTCAAACATCAGATATAATGTAGAGGAGAAGGAAAGCCTAGTGTATTTACCTATATTTTTACTTACCTTGGTCTTTATTCCTTCTCTATATTTCTAGGTTCCTTCTTTTTGTTACCAGAACTTCCTTTAGCCATTCTTTTAAGGTAGTTCCACGGGTGACAATTCTCTTGGTTTTCTTTTTGTCTCAGAACATCTTTTCTGCTCATTCATTTCTGAAAGATAATTTCATTATATTTAGAATTCAGTGTTGATAATTCTCTTAGTATCAGTAATTTAAAAATATTGTGTCATTTCATTTTGGTCTCCAAGTTTTCTGATGAGAAATCCAATAGTATTTGAAATGCTTTTCTCTTTGTAAAGTTTGTTTCTGTCTGCTTTCAACACAGTTTGTCTTTAGTTTTTAGTTTGATTGTGATGTTCTTGGTACAGATTCTTTTTGTGTATTTCTTGCTTGGGGGTTTATGTACTTTCTTGAATCAGTAGGCTTACATGTTTTGTAAACTTGGGAAATTTTCAGCCATTGTTTTATCTTCAGGTACGTTTTTAGCCTCATTTTCTTTCTCTTCTTCTGGGACCACAATAAGATGAATTTTCTGTTACATTATTTTGGGGATTCACTTTATGAACCACAAATCAATACACATTTTTCTACTTTCTTGTCGCTCTGTTACTCTTTACTACTTCAACTTAATTTTAAATTTCATCATTCCAGCTAGAGTACTTTTCCTAACATCTTTCTTGGTCTTTGTGTTGCCAAATCAAATGCATACTTTTCACTTAATTTTTGTACCTGAGGTATAGAAATCATTCAGTATACTTGATTTCTCCTCTCATTTTGTTTAGGAAAATCTCTTCTGTTTGATTTTGAGACTGTCATCTCCCTCCCTTGTTCTATTTTATCTCTCAGTGTTTTTCTTAGTCTCTCCCACTTCTTCTCTTTCTTATCTCCATTCTCTTCCTTTTCTTCCTTCTCTTTTTTTCCTTCTTCTTCTTCTTCTTTTTTAAAAATCAAACTCTAAATGTTACAATTCATTCTGGATCCTCTCCATATCTTATTTTATTCTCTCTTTCTAAATGACCTACTAAATTGGCTAATAGCTTAGCCAATTGATTTATATTCCCATTTGAGTAACTTACTGGGTTTTCAAACAACATGTCCAGAATTAATCACCATGTTTAATAAATTCTAAAATGCATGTTTTTATTTTAATATCTATGAATCTCATACTTACTGTCAACTTAGATTCTATGAAATAGAGTAATTTCTTCCTATTCTTTCTCTAATACAGTGTTCTTCTTCCAATTGTCTCCCTCTCATAAATGGTCTTTCCTTACATTTAGTTGTTAATGGCAGAATCCTGGGAGCTAGCCTTGACCCTTCAGTCTTTCTTAATACTTAATTCTATCTCCAGAACACCTGTCAGTTCCCTCTTTTCCTACCATGTCCATTGCCATCACCACTCTGTTGTGTATCTCATTGTTTTATCCCATACACTAGAGCTGACCACAATACATAGCAAATGGAAGGGGTTTAGTAAGTATTTTTAAATAAATGAAAGCACAAATAAAGTTTTAAAAGACATGTATGTGTGTGCATAGGCTAAAAGGAATTTTTTTTCTAAATGTAAGGCAAATAAGGAATGTATAATTTGGGGAAATAGATACTCATTCTTAGTTGCCATGTACACAAATTATCTGACAATTATTTTAAAAGAAAATTTACTTCTTATGAGAGTACAGTTTCTGAAAATTGAAAAGTTATTTCAAAATAATATTAAGTAATTTATGATATAAGTAAAGTTTATTTTATTTTTACCAATAGCAATTTTAGTACATCTGTTTTGTCACTTTCATACAAACATTTTTTTGTGTGTGTAACCAGTTTTTTTTTTTAACATCTTAAATATTTTTAGGAGATTTCAGCATTAAAAAGCATATTATACTACATTCCAGAAACAACATTTAATTACTTGGCTTTTTGTTATAGTGGTTATTGGCAAACCACTTTTTAATTTTTAAAATGTTCTTTAATCTTTGGAACAGAACTCACGTCTGTAAGCCAGCATGAAAATATAATATGAGTAGCAGACATAACCAACAGCCTTTTTCTTTTTCAGAATATATAATTTTTTTCATTTCGATTTCTGTTTATTATTAGCCTTTTCTATTCTTTAAGGACTTTTGTTCTGCAGGGTCTGTTTAGAGATCATAAGCTTTATATTCTGCATTGTATAAATTTTACTCATTTGATAGCCAAGCTTTCTCTTGGTATGTACAGTGAGTGCTACAGACACAGTTCTTGAAACCAGACAGTATCACACAGTTAAAAATGTTTATAATGTCTTTGTCCTTTCTTTCGCCGTCTCCTTTCACCGCACTCTTTTGTCCGCCTGACTCTCACAGGAGACATGGATTACAACTGGTTGGACCATGCGTCTTGGCATAGCAGTGAGGCATCCCCAATGTCTTTGGTGAGACATGTGGGGCCTTACTATTTAATTTCTGTTATCATTTCACTTTTCCTTTTTTATTTACACCTTTGCATGTTTTCATTTTTGTATCTTTTTTTTTTATCCCACACCTGTAGGGGACAGTCAAAAGGGAAAAAGAAAAACTAGTGAGCAGGCAGTTTTGTCGGACTCTAACACCAGGTCTGAGAGACAAAAGAAAATGATGTACTTTGGTGGCCACTCTTTGGAAGAAGATCTGGAATGGTCTGAGCCTCAAATTAAGGACTCTGGGGTAGATACCTGTAGTAGCACCACCCTTAACGAGGAGCATAGCCATAGTGATAAGGTACTGAGATTGTGGAGCCTGCCTTTTAACCTGCTCATTTGGTCTTCGTTTGCTCTCTGTCACTCATTCAAACAGAACATAATGAAAGGACAGGGCTTTGTAAGGGTCAATGTAGCATTTCTTAAGGTGCAGAAAAGAAAAACAAAACCAAAACAAACAAATCGAAATATTTCTTGCTTGCTTTGCTGTTTTTGTTGTTTGACGGCATACCAAAAAAAGTAAATAAATAAGTAAATGAAATAAAAATTAGGAACAAAGGAACGTTTTGTCTATGGTCGCATGAGATAATTTTGTAATGTCATTATAAAACAACAAATACAAAGAATTTTTTGGATTGGCCTATTTGATTGCTAATATATATTTTCCTTGGGATGAAAATTAAATTATTAATAGTTTGAATCCCAGGCAAAAGGGAGATAATTGGGTCTGTTTGCACAGAAAAAGTTGTTTTTCTTTTTTCCCTTTCACTGTCATTTTGCTCTTTTGTTTTATTGTCACAGCATTTCAATGTAGCATTAATTAGTATTAGAACCATTACCATCTGCTTTTGTATTTATTATTTTTGCTATTAGTGTAGTGAGACCTTTGAAATCTTATTACCATATAGATGTGGTGACTGAAACTTGTCTTTTGCCTGCTATATTTTGCATGAAGATATGCATGTTACTTTAAAATAACTGTGAAACTATGATTACACAAATCATTTCTTTGTTATTTGACATGTAATTCATAAAGGAATGGTGTTGTGATTTATAGAGGGCTTGGTTATGCCCCGAGAAAGAGATAAACTCCTAATATTTTCAAGATTATTTAATAATAGATACCATTGAATTATCTAATAAAATTAATTTACTAAATAGATTAAAGACCTGAAAGAATCAATGAACCTCCAAAAAGTGAGAAATGTAATCTATCCTCACCATTGAATTAGGCCTATTTCTCCCAGAATCACTTAGAAGCTTCTTGGGGCTTGTGTATTTTTTGTCATTTTAATATAGAACTCTATGTCAAGAAAGCCCTCATCGTAGGTTCAAATTTTATGTTTAATTTGACCTTTTAACTTTTATTGTAATAAGGTCTTTCAAAGTCTTCCAAACGTGTTTGAAGACTATATTTTCATGTTTAAGTGAGTCTGTCTTTTCTACCTGTGACTTTATTAATCTTCAGCATGTATATAATTAAATTAGAATTTGAATATATTTTCAAGATTTTTCAGATTTTGTAGAACTATATAACTTCAATATTGTGTAAGAGTATTGTACGAACTTGAAGTAATTTGCTTCTGAAAAAACTTGAGATGATAAAATTGAGGTTATAAGCATAATGTAGTAAGCTCTCTTGATCAAACTTCAGCCTGCCAACTGGTTTGTGTAATCATAATACTTTGGAAATCTGAAATTTAGAGAGATTGTACAATAAGGGGTCATTTGTCTTTAAAAAGCATTAATTCTTTTGTTTTTCAATGCAATATGTCAGCACCCTGTGACATGGCAGCCATCTAAAGATGGAGATTGTTTGATTGGTCGTATTTTATTAAACAAACGTCTAAAAGATGGAAGCGTACCTCGAGATTCAGGAGCAATGCTTGGCTTGAAGGTATGTGATGAAATATGTAAGCTCTTGGGTCTATACTTTACAGATTTATCAGAGAAGCAAAATGTATAATAACTCTTTCTATCTATACTAATTTAGTGAATTTTCTTTCCATTTGCAAGAATTCCCAAATATTTGCCCTCATTATCCACTTGTTATTTTCCAAGTTTTATTTAAGCAGTTGGCATTGTTCTACAATCAAACTCATATACATAATTTTGGCAATCATGAGTTATTACTTAAGTCCTAAATATAGTGCTCAAACTTACTTTACCTCTACAGTTTCATTTAATTACTAAATATGTAGACTTGAAGTATGTAACATTTGTGTCATATAGGAATATAGTTTTTATATTAGTATAGCAAAATATGTGTGTCTTTGTGTACATGTGTGTGTATGTGAGAAAGAATACTGTTTGAAGTCTGGACATTGAAAAATACTCATGTTAAGAGGTTTAATAAATATATTAATTTATACTTTACTGTAAAGTTCTAAACAATTACTTGATAATTACACCAAGTAGAGTTCTGTTCACTTGGTGTTTTTTTGTTTGTTTATTTGTATGGTGAATTAAAAACTGAAATGAAAAAGAGTAAATGTTTTAGAGGTAAGGCATTGCTACAGAAGTTTTCCTGTGAGAAATAGTTGAAAATGTTTGGTGTAAGTGGAATTGGGCAACTAATATTTATTGGGTGACTGACACATGGCTGACACTCATCTGAGCATCTTACATCTATCATTTTGTTTAACACTCACAACAGGTAAAAAATAAACTTTGAGAATTGTCATAAGTTGCCCATGGTCACAAAATGGTAGTGAAGGTGACATTTAAACCCAGATCTGCCCAGTGGAGTAGGAGAGCAGTGTAGTATGGAGGTTAGGAAGTTTTGGCTTGATTTCTAGTTACAGCAATTACTAGGTACATGCATTGGTCAGCCAAACTTCTAGCCTCAGACTGCTTGTCTGTGCAGTGGAGATAATAATGCTTCCTGAATTGTTATAAGGTTAAGTAAAGCAATATATAAACATTTAATACAGTGCCTGGCACAATATATGATTTCAATAATAGTTATAGTCAGTAATATTATTATGGTTAACTTTTATCAAGTCAAAAAATAAAAATGTTTTTAAAAATTAGCATAGGGATGTAAGTCCAAAATATCTATATATTTAATTTCAGAATAAATTCTGGAATAATTAGTATTAATTGAACTGCAACTGAGTTTAATTCACTGCAGTTCAGAAATAAGTACATGGACTAAGGTAAGTCAATGGTTTTTTTAATTTGGATATCTTTCACTCAATTTATGAGAGGAAAAAAACTATTTTAGTCAATGAATTAGTTACTATTGTTGGCTTAGCTTGCTATAAAGCTGACATTGATTGAATGGCAGTTGATGACAATCAAAGCATTACTTTTGTAAGAGGCCACTCTTGCAGGTACATCTGTGGTTCCACAGCATTATTGGTAATATTTGTTTATTTTTCTGAAAGATATGCGGGGTGGGGGGAAGTTTACAGTTGTGATTACACAAAACACAAGAGTTTATTCTTGTATTATTATTTTAATGATTGTATTATTTCCCATGCAAACAATGGTAAACGTACTTTTGCCTCAACCAGTACATTAGTAGAAACATAAAATGAAAAAATTTGGATGCTAATGGTCAGAAGTTTACATCAATTCTGATGAAATTTGGTAAATTTTGTGATTTTCTCAGGAAAATCATCATTGTGCATATTATCAATGTACCTAGAAGATTACTAATGAAATTTGGTAGAATATCATAATAATAAAAGTAATAAATATTTATATTATTGTGATATTTGAAATCTATCAGTAGAAATGTAAATTACATAGTACTGAAATAACATGTTTTAAGTAATGACAAAAGAATTCTGTAATAAAGAAATTATAAATAATTTCTAAGGTATACAACATTTTCAAAAATAATGGATTAAATTGTAAAACATTTGGAATATTTAAAAGCTTACTACAGGGACATATGCTTAGTTCTTAATAACAACACTATATTACTTAAAAATATTTTTAGTATAATAAATTATAGCTTTAAAAGCTATAACTTGTCTAGTTATTTTTTACTTGAATCTTCAACCATGTTCATTGGAACAATATGTCTCTTAAAAGTTTCCTCTTTTGAACAGGTTGTAGGAGGTAAGATGACTGAATCAGGTCGGCTCTGTGCATTTATTACCAAAGTAAAAAAAGGAAGTTTGGCTGATACTGTAGGACATCTTAGACCAGGTAGGTTTCCACCTTTGGTTATTTATGTTTAAACTGTTAAGCTCAGGTACTTATGAAAAAGTTTTTCTTCATTTAGAAGTGATTTGACCAGTAACAGAATGCTTATTTCACGTAAATTAAATTTATTCATTAATGGAAACTTGTACTATTATTTCTTGAATCACATCAGATAAAAAGATTTTTATAGTTACTGAACTTTTTATGGGTATTCCTACTCTGTATTTAGTATTAACCATTTTGTTTTCTATAAGCCTTTGCTCTTCTTTTGAAAAATTCCAACATCATTTAGGAAACAAACCTCATGGATAAACACATATTTCCTGAAATGTGTCTCTCCTTATCTCTTTGGTAATGGATAGGAGAGATCCTTGGGTGCCTTGGCGAGGATTCAATAAGACACTAAATATGAAGCTTTTTACAAGACAGTTTAGACAAGGTGCTCAGCCAAATGTATTTTGAAAAGAGTAGAATGCAGAGTAATGAAATCTACAAAGTAGTGCCTGATCTTGATAGTTTCTAGAATTAGAATTTTAATTAGAATTAGGATATCCATGTCACCAAGATGTTGACATAGGCTGCTCCTGACTTTGCTCCCTTTCACAAGAACTAACAACTATTCATGGACAAGACACCACTGAGAAAATCCTGGAAATCACAGAGATAACTGTTATGTTATTTTTTTTCTGACTCTTCCTTTTTGGGTGAAATATACTAATCATCCTCACCATCAAATTTTGTGTCGCTGGAGCTGTTCTCAGTATTTTGTGATGGTGGTTTCATTCTATGGAATTCATTGCGGTTTAAGATTGCTTTGTTTCTAGTGCATTTTATAGCATTAGATTTCCTTTCTAAGATTATTGTTACTGACACACGCAATAGGTGATGAAGTGTTAGAATGGAATGGAAGGCTATTGCAAGGAGCCACCTTTGAAGAAGTATATAACATCATTCTGGAGTCCAAACCCGAACCACAAGTGGAGCTTGTTGTTTCAAGGCCTATTGGGTGAGTTGGTTTGCATACTTTTCACGTGTATGGTGTTGACTACCATGAAACATTTTGTGGTGTGCAATCCAAAATGTCTCATTTGCTTTATAAAATTAAATTATTTTGAGGACTTTTTTTTTTCCTTTTGCTAAAAACACCTCACCAAAAAGCATGGCACCTCTTTATCTGATTATGTAGTTAATTACAAAAAAGAAATATTTAGCTATTTATTATTTTTGTTTTCTTAGTAGCTTAGTAGATGGTTAATGCCATTAGTAGAAGGGCGAATGCCATTGTACCCATAGTAACAGTTACTGTTAAAGGAAGTTTCATTAACCATTGTCCTTTATATTATAAAAATGAAGATCAACTATATTCTATGGATTTTATGTATTTTTTCCAAATGGAGATTTCAGCGTAAGAAAGAGAGGGCCTAAGAACATATTATTCCCAGGTAAAGGGAATAACTTAAGGAAAAACATGGTATCTTTAAAAAAACAGATTAAAAAAAGCAAATGCCAAATACTGTTGTTTTTATAATTTTTTAGCTATACTTTAAATTGACAATTTCCAAAAGTGGCTATTATAGTCCTTTGCACTTATATTATGAAAATTACTAATTAAAGAGTAGTGTTTCTTTTCCAGAAGCCTATATTCAAAGCCAATATAAAAGATATAATTAGAAAAAGCAATTAAATACTACAAACTGACAGTGATTTATTAAATATATGTTTGTAGTAAGAACATTCTAGGGTGGAAGCTATAGAAATTATTTTTAGTTGTAGAGTATAATGCCCAGTTTTCACTCATTTAGGAAATGGTTGAACTGTATTACTTTGTTCTCTTTTTATGATGTAGAAAATAACTAATGTTGGTAACTTAGTTTTTGAAATGTTTCTTTCCAAAGTAATGAATTTGCTACATGAAATTGTATCTGTTCTTCATTTTGTCTTTTCGAAGTTTTGTATTGTGGTAGAACTACTGTATCAACTTAGTGTATTAATCAAATGTATTTCTTCATATTAAAAGACACTAAACATTTTTGTTTAATGTCTTAAATATTCTTTTATATAATTTTCTGAATGATCTTAACCATTGCTATTTACCCCTTTTGGCATATCTCAAACAAAATGTACATATTTTTGGTATGAATACAAAGGAATTCTCCAAGTCACAATAAGAATTGTGTTTGGATTTTTCTCTCTGGAGTTATTACATTAAAAATTTTCAATCAAAATGGGAAAGTTTTATTTTTTTTGGCGATATTTCATTTGCATTTTAACATTATTGATTTAGAACAATAGCAAGTGAAAAGAGTGAAGTAGAATTACAGTGTATCTGTATAACTTGTTGAATGCAGAAATCTTTTAGAATGGACAATTGTGTAGTGAGGCATATAGAATGTAAAGTATATGTTTTTACAAATCTGCAATAAATATGTATAAATGTATTTTTTTAAGTATTTGGTGTTAACCAAAAATACTTTTGTTAGAAATAGAGGACTACGGATTGTTTTTTTCTTGTTTACATAATGGTGCTATCATACACAATTTTGTTCATTTTATACTGTCCTGCTTTATTTTTTATATAGGTTGATAATGATCAAAACAGCCATTGCGTTATTTCAGCAACGTCTTTTCCTTTCCTGTCTTTTCAGAGATATACCGAGAATACCTGACAGCACACATGCACAACTGGAGTCTAGTAAGTTTCATTGACCACAGAAGCAAATGCTGTTGATAATGTCATTCATCGGAGGTTAAATGAAGTATTTCATCTACTAATACAAAGTAGGAAATACAGTGATCTTGTTATCAAGTATATATATAATCATATGTAGATGGAAAATTTATTGTTATTTTATGTCATGGGAAAAAGTACAATAGTCTATAATACTTCAAGATAGGTTTTTTTAAACCACGCTGTCTTAACTACTGTGTATTTTTACATAGTTTTATTAGGGTATATTACAATAAACTGTACATAATGAAAATGCACAATTAGATACATTTTGACATATGTGCGAAACCATCACAATAAAAGTATAATGAACATACTGTCACTCCCAAAATTTCCCTCTCCTCCTGCCAAAATTTTCCCTAATTTTAAAATTTACTACTGTGCAACTTAACCCTCAGTAAGTGGGCAATGCTTGGGACAATCTAGTGAGTAATTATGTATACTCTTATTTATATTTTTGGAAAATGAGAATATTTCTGATTTAACACCAGAGTTGTAGTGGGACAATAGACATATTATATAAATTTATTTTAAATAATGCAAAACACATAAGTAGTTTTTATTGTGTTTGCTATTTTAGATGTTAAACTAGTGATTTTTTTTTCTAATGAGCTAAGTTTCTTTATTGATTGAGAGCACAAGAAGGGATATTGTGAAAGAAGAGAGAAGGGTTGCAATTTGAAATAGTGTTCAGGGTAGAGACCACATTGAGAAGGAAGGATCTGGACAAAGACTTGAAACATCGGCTGTCTGGGGGCAAAGCTTTCCAGGTACAGGGACCAGACGTGCAATGTCTCTGAGGTGAGAAAGCCCAGGATGCATTTAAAGGAAAGGAAGGAGGCCAATTTGGCTGCTCCTGAGTGAGCAAGGGGCAGAAAGGTAGGAGAGGGAGGAGAAGAGTGGCGGGCAGCCAAATTGCAGACTCCAGAAGCCACTGTAAAGGCACTGGCTTTACTCTGAGCGAAACCGAAAACTACATAGGGTGGTTTTGATGAGACTTCTGTTTTAAAATCTGGCTACGATGTTGAAAATACGTTAAATGGAGTTAAGAGTGGAAGCAGAGGGACTAGTGAGAGGACTATTTTAGTATTTCAGTGGCAAAATGATGATTTAGGCCATGTTGGTAGCATTGAGATGGTGAGAAGTGGTCAGATTCTCTATATGCACAATAATTGAGAATGTCCTATCAAAATAGATCTATTTTTAATTTTATATTATAAGTATAAAATTTAAAAAAATTACCAGATAGGTGAAATCCCTTTGAAATGTCATAGCTCTATACTCTAAAATATGATCATATGACTTACTTGATTTAGTACCTTTGGCTAAAGTGCTGAATCATTTTATCCAAAGTAATATGATTATATGAAACTATAACATAATAAATAAGTATTAGTATAATGATAATTATATATAATGATATTATCATTATCATTGCTCCCATTTTACTAAGTTTCTAAAACAATTATTTATTTATGTTACATCATTCAGATACTGTGTGAGCAGTATGGAACAATTCCAACGTTGTTCCTGAGGAGATGGGTCCTTTCTCAGATTAGCTTTAATCCTTTATTCTATACATCCAGAAGAATAAGTTTCTCCAAGGTGCAGTTCTTAACCCTCTGTCTTTAGTTCCTCAGTTCTTCTCTTCATATGGTTTTATTGTCATATGACTCCTAAGTTTATGTATAAAATTATCTACCATTGTCTTTTCATGCCTGTATATTTAAAAAATACATTCCTTTAAGTGTCTTCTTGTTCCTTGGGGAAAGCTGAGCTTATTTTTACTATAAAGTCAGGATTCTTTTCCCTTCTCAATATTATAAAAGGTATCACTGTTGCTTCTGATCCCAAGGCTTGGAGTTTCCCCATCATTTTATCTGCACTCTCTGTAGAGGTGAATTTTATCTGCATGTGCCTCCAATTAGGGAGACACTTCACAGTTTAATTTCTAACACTGATGTCTACTCTACATTCACTTCCATCCATACATTCGGTTACTTGTTTTATATCTCTCCTTGGATGTCTCAGGTATCACACCGTCTCTGTGTTCCAAATTAACTTTCCACTAATTCCCTTAAACACAGGACTTCTCCAGTGTTCTCTCTCCCAGGGACTATCAGCATGGGCCCGTGCAGAGAATGAGACAGAAGCATAAGCATAGGGGACTTTCTTGACCCCATATCTAGCTACAGACTTGAGGTCTTAATATTATCCTCTCTCTTGCCTTTATATCACATCCCTAATTAGTTTCTGAGTCCTCATTTTCTTATTTTGTGATATCACCTGAATTATTTCTATTCTACTTTTGCAATCTTTCCTATTATTATTTTTGAGTTTCACTTGTTCCTGTTATCCTAGTCTCTCAATTTAACCTACACTTTTGGTAAGTGGTAAAGTCACCTTCCTCAAATGCAATTTTTATTACCTCATACTTAAGAGTTTAACATGGATATTTTATTAATGCCAAAGCGTGTAACCCAGAATTCCAGGCACTGAATGCCCCCAGTATCCCATTAGTCCTGTTTTTTTTTTCACTTTCCAATTTTTCCCTTCCTGCCATATAAATAAATTCATACATATCATTTCTGAGTACTGTGGTTCTGCTTTTTCTGATAATCTTTTTTCATAGTCCCTGACTTGCTTTCAGCCCATCTAATTATTATAGTCTTCTAGATACGGTTAAAACACCACTTACTTCCTGGAAACCTTTTTATGATTCACATTATAGTACTATGTTTTTTTGTATTGTGTGTTTAGAGCATCTTCAAATTGCCTTAATGATTTAGGTTTTGTTTTTTTCATACCTGATCTTTTATTTTAAAATTTTCTTAACATGATTGTAAGATATGAGTTTAGTACAGATTAACAGAGTAATGTAAGGCCTGAGGTAGATGTCTATCTCTACTCTTATTGGCACAAAAAATGGTTCACCCTTGGTACTAAGAAAATCCCTCAGCTTCACATCTGCTTTAGTAAAATCCTCTAAGTGTATGTGCGACATTGTGGCTAAGAAAATGGTCTATATAATGACATTCTGTGGACACTTAAAAAATTTAAGAGCTATGTGGTGAAAATTATTAGATACTAATGAACAACTGTTATTATTCTTTATTATAATTACCATTTCAGGTTCTAGTTCATTCGAATCTCAAAAAATGGATCGCCCTTCTATTTCCGTCACCTCTCCCATGAGTCCTGGCATGCTGAGAGACGCCCCACAGTTCTTATCTGGACAGCTTGCAGTACGTAATCACTGAATTTACTTCTCCTTTTGGAGTATCAAGTAGTATTTTTATCATGTGTTGCTATTTTTTTATTTTTTGTAAACCAAGTTTTTCTTAGAATATAACTGTGCTTTTAACCATCAGTTTCCTCATTCTTAGTAAACTGAGTGAGCAAGGGGGGGATTAATTGAGATTCAGTTAGGCTGTGTATGGGGAGAGAGGGGAGGGATTGAACAACAAAAAAAGAAACTCAAGTTTAATTATTTACCATCGTGCTTTCTTTATTAGCATTAGGTCTTCTGGAATTTAATGAGCAATTGAATTTGTGAAGATACTGAAAACTTTTTTATGTTAGTAATATTATTCTAAAATTCAAGCTTATGAATTTTGCTCAGTACCCTAAAATGAGTATAATATGTTATAAACTTTTAAGGGAAATAAAAATTCTACACTATAGAAAGATGATATATTTGAAATAAAAGTAAATATTTATGTATTTTTCCTGTTGTTTAACCATAAGGACATTTTAGATGAGTTATGAATATTGCTGTGAAATGTAATGAAACTTGAGATGCTTTTGTCAACGGACAAAACTTAGTACATGGGTAAATAGATAATTGACTACTGAGTACACCAGATGATTTCATATTAAAAGATCTCTAACTTGAAGAAAATAGTTAAAAGTTCAATTATGCATTATATTTTCATATTAGAAGAGCTCCGCATATATAAGCCTTTGCTTTTTGTTAATTTGTTGTTTTCTTTCCCTTTTAAACCATTTAAAAATATTAGAATTTATCCAATCACATTTTAGAAATATACGGGTTAACATTGACAGTAATGCCAATAAATTATTAAACTTGAGACTTTAGGGCTATTAAGAACTATTTAGATTCTCAAAATTCAGACATTGAATTCTAGATAAAAATTATAATTAAAAACTAAACTATTTTGGGGCTGATACTTTAAGAGCAATAGAAAATCTCTTTATCACATAAGGTACAAAATATCTCCTTTTATTTTGGGGGAAAGTGAAAGTATTTGATTTATACTGAATTTTCATTAACTTAAAGGAGATAGGGTGTGTAAACAAAATTAACATATCAATATTTATTGAAAAAATCATTAGACATGTACATTCTGGGACTATTTTGATCAAAAGGTTACAGTTACAAAAAAATACAAGAAAGAAAATTGAGATACTGTTAGGAGATTGTAAATGTCTTACTAAAATGAATTTCTTCTCTTTATTATTTTCTTTTCCTTCTTCTTTCATAAACAGAGTAAACTTTTCATTTGAGGACAATGGTCTTTTTCATTTTTCCACAATAAGTAGTGTCTTCCTACTTATTCTCTTACATATATTGACAGTACAGGTGTTGTCATTTATGGTTACAAATGTATATGTCTTTTTTGTCCACCATTTTAGGAAGCGGTAATAAATGTTAGCTGTTTTTCTTTTTCTTGTGGCTCTATTTAAATAGTTTATTTATTTATTTATTTTAGTTATGTCCTGGGTAGCTGGATGATGTCAGCATATAAATAAATGTGTGTGTGTGTGTGTGTAGTTGGTGCTATTGGGGAGGAGGACGACGTGGAAGTCAGACTTCCAGGATGAGTACAACTTTGTTACTTCGTTTAAAATCCCAAGGCCCTGGTGCGGGTTGGACAGGAGAGAAGGGTGAGGAGGAGCACATGCAAGCATTTTGACAAATTTCAGATTCCACAGTTTTTCCTCGTGATTTGGAAATCTGTTTTTTTTCGTTTACTAATATATTATACACTTTTTCCTTTAAACTTTTAAGAAAATTCTGTTTAAAATTATTTTAATAGCTGTTTAATACTCCATTTTAACTTAATTTGTTAAAATAGGATATCTTGCTTGTTTCTAATTTACATTATTATAAAAATGATGCCACGGAAATCATTTAATGGAAAGGATTTTGCATATTTTGTTAGGATAAAATTCTTTTCTCAGGATAACTTTCAAGAAGTAAAATTAGAATATGAAAAGACCAGAAAATTTTGAGCTTTTAAAATCTGTTGCCCAACATTTCCTCAGAAATGTTTTTACCAAATTAAACTCTAATGATCTATTTAAGGAATATATGTTAAGGTCTAACCCCGGTTCATTCATGATACTGATAGCTAGGAATACAACAGTGATCAAGAGAAACATGCGTTTCACCCTCATGAAACTTAATTTTATATTTATTCTTTGCATGCAGGAAGATGTAAGCAAGATACCCTTTGGATATAGTATTTCCCTTTGTATTTAATCCTGTTCCTGCCAACTGGAGACAGTCTGGTTTGCTGTAGTGCTGCAGAGGTTGGGGAAATGTGCGCCCACATGTATGACCCTTTGGGAACACCCTTAGGAAGTCACAAGGCAACATTACAATTTCTATATCCTTCCATTTTATCTTTGGGGTTTTTTACTGTTGATGAGATTTTACCTGGGCCCATGACTTAACAAAATCATGACATGCTAATGCCTGAGAACAAAGATAATTTGTGTAGTATATGAGCCAGCCTTCCTATAATATGTCAATTCATGGACAGCTATTTCCTCAAATAGAAAAGATAATTACAATGCAAATTGGTGTTTAAACTCTCATGCTCAAGGTTGTTGATAATTTTTTTAAAATTATGTAGTATATTTCCTCTCCATGCTTGAATTGTGCTGTTGCTTGTGATTATTCTAGGCCCTCACTACCAAAGTGCCCTTGGTGCGCTTACTGAGATTGTGAGTGTGAGTTCATGTTTATTACACTGGGACTGTGCGTTAGCCTTTGCACAATCGGTACTCCTGTATTTTGATTTTTCTAAAAATTTGAGCTCTTCCATCATTTAGCAGAGTCCTTCTTCAGAGAATTACTTTTATAATTCTCTCAATATTTTAAATTTGCAGTTTTCGGCTACTTATTTTGATAGAGTTAAGATAAAATGTAGCCTTCAGTTCTTTTAAAAGTAAGAAATTCTAAAGGAATACACTGATACTTTTTGACAGTCATTTTACTTTAGGGTCTGTGGTTTATTGATAGTTGCAGTGTTTCTGTAACTTTGTTTTAATATATTTGACTCTATTTTTAGTGATGACTTTGAAATTGTTGTACATATCTATCTTATATGCCCATTTAAAGGGAATAAGTAACTGAAGAATAGATATGCATCTTTACCGTCTCCTTAGAAACTCCAATTTCCAGAAAGTTTTTAAAAGTCTATAAAGATTTTTCTGTGAGTGTTTATCCTTCATATTTTATTGTCACATCCTTTGCTATTTAAGAAGCACTGCTTAAAAGGAATGTCCTCCAGATAGTAGTGCAGTGTATAGTAGAAATAGCATTAAAATGCAAAATGAATTGTAGCGTATGAATTCAAATTCTTTATTTGGATGAAGCTGAGTTGTTATGGATACCAGGTATTTCATGTTTAAAATAAATGAAGTATTATTAATTACAAGTTGCAATGAAATACATACCAGTAATACTTCACCATTCTGTGTGAAATATCCAGAATCCATACAGACAGAAAGCAGCTCAGCTCAGTGGTTGCCAGGAGCTGGGAGGATGGGGGCTTGGAGCGTGATTACTTCCAGGTGCAGGATATTCTTATGGGGTGAGGAGTCTGTTTTGAAACCAGAGGGAGGTGATGGCTGCACAGAATTGTGAATGCGCTGAGTGCCTCTGATTGTACACTTCAAATGATTTATATGTTATTTGAATTTCACCTCAATTTTATAAAATAATTAAAAAATGTTATTATAGCCACATCTAATGTAAACACTTATGAGAGAAGATTAGGTTTATATTGCTGTAGATTTTAGACAATTGACTTCAGAAATCTGTGAGTTGCTCATTTGAGATAATTTTAGAAGGTTGAAAATCTTTGCCTTAAAACATTAGTTTTTTTAAAGTACTATTTCTTTTAAAGTAATCTTTTAGTTTATGAATGGGAGTAATATTTACTTCCATTATCTTAATATTTTTGTTCTAAATCAGATAGAACAAGTGAGAGGGCAAGGAAAATAAAATCTATTTCTAAATAGAGGACTCCGTCAGTTCCTTCCTGCAGCATGCCTAGGTAATCTGTATGAGTTTCATACATCCCTTCCCCATTTGCTAGAGAATTATCCACCTAGAGTAATGCAGACAGATGTTACTAACACACTCCTTATCTAAACATTTCTTTCTGCCTTTGGTATGTTTCCATACAAAAAGAAAGATAGCTTAGATTTGAGAGAATGATGACTCATGATTGAATGATAGTTCTTTTTCAAGGTCTGCTTCCCCTTATATCTTAGATTTATGTGTTACAAAGTGTAAGTCTGATGATATTTAAAGTGGGCAGTAGTCTTAATACCTGTTAACTCTTTCCACATAGCAGCCAGAAGCCATTAAGTACAACACACACAGCTCTTAGAGTGAGACAAGGTAGACACATCCATAGGGAATGTAAGGGATGGAATGGAATTTTGGTGAAAGAAGCAAAATTAAATATCTTGAAATCCGTCCCTGAACCCAGAGATATGCTTCTTATTGTGTTCCTGAATTAACTGTTGGCATGCCTTATAATAAAGGCACAAAAATTCTGATTATTTTGATATCTTTGTTGGAAATGGTTTAAAAAAAAAGAAGTCAGAAGAGAAATGAAATTGGATTTTACTCAAAGAATATAAAATAGAATGATTTAATTGAGGTGGGCTCTATTTTCTACCTTTAATACTATTGTCAACATAAAAAACATTCAAACCCCTGGAGAATTTTCAGTGAGTTTGCCAAACTGGCTACAGTTGCAGGGAAGTAATATCTCAACAGATTGAGAAATACTCCAGAGAAGGGCAGTTTAGCACCTTATTTTATACACTGTGTAACCAAAGGAGGAGCCATAAGGGGGTTACCAACAGGGGTTACTGTTGGTAATAGACTAGGGAGGCAGGAGAAAGGAAACATTTGCAGTTAGGCCTCAGATAAGGTTCCTTTTAATTATGTTGGAGAGTCTTTAATGTCGGTGGACAATAATTTCCTTGCTGTAAATTGTGTTTTTTGAAGTCTTTGTTTCCTAGGAGTGCACTATGAAATGTTACTAATTCATTAGACCCCAAAAGCTGGTTAATGAGCCCTTAATAATAATGTAGAATGTCTTCTTTTAGTAAAGTTGATTTATATGTTTCTTTATTTAGATTTATAGGGTGGCTGGGGACTATTTTGTAAGGAGAAAGGTTCTGTTTACCATAAATTTTACGTTGAGGAGTACTGTGAGGAGAGCTTTTGTCTGAGGATGATTTAAAGCTTCTGAAAATTTACCTAGTTGAGTTTTAATCGTATTCTTTTTGTGCTCTATTAATCCAGAGAACTGGGAGTGATAGGCACAATGAAAATAATGTAGAATAGGCAACATATTAAAAATGGATCATATTGTTGGTTTAGTGAAGGAGTCCCTTAGTCACTGGCTTGGAATTCCCCAATTTGGGAATTAATTTTTAAAAAGTAATTTACTTACCATTAAAGCTGTTGTTTTTCTGCAGGGGAATGCCTTAACCCATACAAAGTTGTAACTAATAATTTTTTGGTAATTTTGAGACAGTGGTATTTGGATAAAATCCAATATCATACCTGGGTTTGAGGGAAGTGAGAAATGTTCTCTGGTCCAGAGGAATGATTTTCCTGGGCTGTATTTTGTACAGATAAAACATTTGCCTTATATTTTATGAGTTACAGTAGAAGAAGGTTTTCAGTAATATTGTTTACTTCATGAAGTTATTTTTGAGCTTATGTACCTGTTAAAGTACAGTATTGGTAATTAAGCTTTTATAGGTAAGATTGGTTTCTGACTGGGTCCAAGCCCTATTTATTAGTTTGGGACAAAGGCCCCCCTTTTGTTGTCATTTTTTTCCCTTTGCAGCTGTCCATTAGAACTATAAATGAGAGTTTTTATTGGTTTAGTAGGAATCAAGGGACATTCTTAGGTTTGGATAATTTAACTATTTAATGCTGCCTATCTAGCTGCAGCATTGGCTAAATATTTTTCTTTTGCTTCCGTGGTGGCAGCTTTGGTAAGCCCTGGAATTTTGATAATTGCCAGTTGTTTTAATTTTTGTATTACATTTAATGATTTTGCAATTTACTTTTCTTTATGGGCTGCCCTGAGAAATTTAAGAAACCCTGCTGTTTTAACAACATTATAAAGTTGCGAGGTACACCAAAGGCCTAGCTATTATTAGTATAAATAATTGGCTATTTAATTTTTGGCCAATTGACAGATGCCAGCTAGAATAATTCATTAGGTTTGTTGGGCAGATTTTATTCAGGAAAATAAGAACTTTGTTAAGTCCACCATGGAAGTTACTGCGTGTTTAGCTTGGTAACATTCTTATTTATTTTTCAAAGATCTTGTAAACTAAATTCAATTAGCATTATTAAGGAGTTTTTCAAGAAACCATTCGTAGGAACAAGAGGGTGGTCTGGATCATTTGATTTTAGTAAGACAGACAGAGGCTGGGCTTTTAATAACATTTGGAATTCAACTGTGACGATACTCAGTAAAATCCAGGGATCTTTTAAGCTGCTTTTTTATTTTTTGGAAGAGAAAAAGCTAGGATTCCTTTGAGTCGTTCAGGTTAATTAGTTGTCTGTTCCTATATGTTAGATAATCAAAGTATTTTATCTGGGGTGAACAGAATCAGAACTTGTTTTTTGATGTTCTATTGTGTTTTCTGGGGAATTTAGTAACTTCCTAGAGTATAAACTAAGTCATTCACATGTTGTATTACAGTAGTATTTCTAGGAAATTTAATACTATTTAAATTAGCTTTTAGTATTTAAGGCAATAGGTTGGACTTTCCCATATATTCCTGGGAATTTATTGTCCAAGTAAACTTGTAGTTCTTCCAGGTGAAAGCAAAGAGGTATATAAATAGACCATGGGTATTCCTATTTTTATTTTGGTAAAGCTTCCCATGTATCAGGCATTTTAAATAGGCCAAATTAGTTTAAAACTTTTTTTAATAAGGAGAGAAAATAAATCCTTGAGGTATTCCAGGGCCCATTGGAATAACTCAAAATCATTTCTTGGTTAAAAAGTCTTTTAAAATTTAAACTTTGGAAAGGTTTGTCAAACAAACTTAACCAAAAGACCATAACATAAGCCTTTTATTTTTTTTGGAAATTTGGGTCAAATAAACACATATTTTATGGTAATAACTTTAAAGGACATTAATTAAACTTAAACCAGGTTTAATATTAAATATTTTGACCAGACCACAGGATTGGGTTTAATTTATATAAGTATTTTAATTTCTTTAGGCCAATAAAATATTACACCCTAATAATGCCATCCAGAGGCAGAAAAAAAAACAGTGTACTACACATATTATATAGATGAACACATATTATATTAAAACCATATACATTAAGACCATACACATAATCTGAATTACTAATTTTTCAAGAGAAGGGCAACTTTAGCCACTTAATTTTATAAACTTAAAACTTAATCACTGGCTGGTGTAGTTCAGTGAATTGAGCGCGGGCCTGGGAACCAAACAACCGCGGTTCGATTCCCAGTCAGGGCACATGCCTGGGTTGCAGGCCAGTTCCCAGCAGGGGTCACATGAGAGGCAACCATACATTGATATTTCTCTCCCTCTCTCCTTTCCTTCCCCTCTAAAGATAAATAAATTTTAAAAAATCTAAAAAAAACTTACCTAAACTTCTACAACCCTCATAACCTTTAGAAAACTTAGAAATTTCCATATTTTCACAAACCTTATTCATTTAGAAATAACCATTTTTATAATTTACTTACTTTCCTTTCCCTTAAAAGTATTTTTATTTTATGCCTTCTATTACCAAAACTATGCAAATTCTTTCTGACTTAGTTTGAATTCTTAACTTTCAGAAACCTCAATTTCCAGTAATAACCAAAAATGAGCAGCCAGTATTATCTAGATCAGCTTTTACGAATATATTCCAAAACCTGCAGAAACATAGCTTCCTTTACTGGCAAATACACTTCTTTCAAGAACCCCCTTTAACAAGGACATCTATAAACGAGACTCTCATTACCAGCTCCAAGTGCACTCCACAGCCTTTCTTCAACAACAGCCAGAAGCAGGGGGCCCAAGACTTGTCCAGCTGTCAATGGATATTCAATAACCTTAATTAAATTTTAGTAATTTAGAAAGGAATAGCTGAAATAAATCAAATTTCATTAGATATGGTTAAGGTGTCTTCCCCTCCGAACCTTTTTGATAAGATTTGCCTTCCAAAAACTTTGCATTTTTAAGAGATGGTCCAGGTAAAAGTTCTTGGAGGCCAGGTATTTGCATTTCAAAGACAGACTTTGATTGCAGAGTTGTAAAGGGGAGAGGAATGGGTTGTTGGAGTTTATTGGCTTCAGAAGCCTTCTCCAGGTCAGAGACTTATTAATGTTTTTAAAGGATTTGTGTGTGGTTCTCCTAGAAGTTTTCAATTTCCAAATCAATATATGCTTCCCACTCATTCAGTTTAGTTTTAGAGCTGGCATTTTCTAATTTTGCATGTAAAAATTAAGTTAGGCGTCAAAAGAAAACTGTGTTTTGGACATTTTAAGTTGATGTTATTTTTAGTTAAATCTTTGCATTTCTGTAATGCACGCATTTCTGTAATGCACTTCCAAGTCAAAGCTTCTTATCAGGAGTACTAATGAGGGCCGGGGTCTGGGAGTTTATGGCCTTGAAGGCACAATTTGCCATGTGAATTTTAGTTTTATTTTGAGGTCTGTAGAGTGTGCATTTCACATCCTCAGAAAGCAATACCAATTGAAAAGCCAGAGTTGAAAACCAGCTGTTTTTTTTTTTTTTTTAATTCCTGCACTAGCCTGGGTTCTGTCGACCTTAGTTCTACTTCAGTAGAACTAAATGTTTTCTTAAAGTTCTACTTTAAGAAAAAAAAACCAGCTCAAATAAAATCAGGACCTCACACCTTACAACAGGGAGGTCTGGAATTCCAGTTGAAACTCACCCAAATTCACCCTTTGCAAAAAGGAGGAGCTGGTGAGGCACACTGGGACCACGCTGGTAGCTAGGAGGGGTCCTGGTCTGCAAGGTATTCCTGAGTGAGCTTCTATTAAGTCCTGCCGTGGTTGCCAAGTTAATGTCAATGTAAGAAACATTAAAAATTTAGAGAACTTTTGTTAAGTTTATTTGAGCCAAACTGACAACAATTGCCAGGAAGCAGTATCTCAACTGATTGAGAAGTGCTCCAGAGAATGACAGTTTAGCACCTGTTTTAAGTGTCAGAACCAAAGAAGGAGCCATAAGGGGATTACAGGAAATCCACTGGTGATAGATTAGGGAGGCAGGAGAAAGGAAGTGAGGAAACTTCTGGGATGGGATAAAAGGTGAAATGATACATACATACTTCTTGTACTTCGGTGGGTAAGGGATAGTTAACAGTCAACAATTAAAACAATAACAATGAGAGGATTTTTGGTCTCAGTTTGTGCCCAAAGGGTTTGGGAAAAAGGGAAGTTACCTTGACAGTCCAAAGGTAAGTTATTGTAGATGCAAAAATACAATATACAGGTAAAGATTGACCTTTATTAAGGAAGAATACTGGCCTAGGACATGACTACTTGCCATGAGCTCTTGGCATTATTATTAAAATTAATAATTTTTAATTTTAGAGCATCTTTTGTGGTTACTTTAGTTCTCTGAGTTTGTAAGGCTACCTAGCAGGCCTCCCCTGAGCTGGTCAGGTTAATATATGGCCCCTTTCCTTCCATCCACACTGTCTTACCAAATTTTGTTCAAGTGGGTAGTCAGTTTTTGTTGTTCTGTTTCTGTTTTCTCCTCTACAAATTGGAGATAATACCAACTAGTGCCTGGTGTTGTTGGAGGCAATAAAGTTACAATAAACTGTCAGTAAAGGCTTGAAAAAATATAAAAAACTGTAAATATAAAAATAAATGAGATATAGTGCTATCTTGAATAGTACACAATAAATATCTGAAAGTGTTGTTTAAATACTAGGACCTGGTATAAATTCTTAAAATACCAGTCACCTAATTAATCCTGTGCATTCCATCATACTTTGTTTATTCTTTTAAGAATTAATACTTGAGTCAATTTGGCTAATATTTCTTAGAATTTTGTTAGGGATATCTTTTTGGAGAAGTTACACAATTACTTCCTCAAATGTCTTTTCACTAATAATTCTATAATGCATTTTTATCTGACTTCATTTTGTACTGGGATTTTTTTTCATTGTACTGTGTTTAAAGGGGAAACCTGAAATTTCTCTGCTGTTTTTTTGTTTACACTCATACTTTCAGAAATTACAAGCCTGAATATGTTATCTTACATCCAGTTTCAATTCCTGTTATGTTGATTATATTTAAAAACCTGATTTAGAAATTCTAAGATTTTATATATTTTAGTATTTTGACAAAATGAATTTATCCATTACTTTGATGTACTTAATTTAGATCTATATTGTCATGGAAAAGTTGTATTTAAGGGGTAGTTAGTTGTATGTGTTTGTTTTTACTTTGGTCTTTTAGTTCCAGCGTGTTGTCCTTTTGGTTTTGTTTTATTGCTTTTTTCTTTAATTTTGCTTACCAGAGCCAAAGCCTTAGTAGAAGAACAACGCCTTTTGTTCCTAGGGTTCAGGTAAAGGCCTTGTCTGCCTGATAGAAACTAAAGTTGTGTCTTAACCCTTATTTGTATGCTTTTGGAAAATGCGTAGTAGGTGAACTTTTTTTGGTATGTTGCTCCAAGCCATATTATTGACTTTCAGATCATTCTATGAGCCAACTTGTAAAATTCTGCATGGGGATTAAAGTAAAATAAAAATTTAAAGAGACAATTTTTGTTAGTGATTTTACATGATGAACTGAATACTAAATCTCTTAGTGGTATTTAATGTAAATTCTACTTATATGTGTAGCATTGGAAGAAATAACTAATTTTATACCCTTGAAACTTGCTTTTATTATGCACAGTTGCTGTCTCTTTAAATCATTCATTATATCACTTAACATATACATTTGTTTGCATTTTCCAAGCAATATCTCCTTGAGGAGATTGGCAAATAAATTTGTACCTTATCTAAAACATGGATTTTATGCATATTATGTATAAGGTTCCACATTTGGAAAGTATATTACTTTGAAAAAAGAAAATCAAAATTAAAATAAAATGGGTTTATTTTGTTTACATTTTGCAATTGTAATTTCATTTAATTTTACTGTAATAATTGGTACAAGTTGTTTGCCTCTTTTCATTAGGAAACCCTTATATGGTAATGCCAATATAGTTTGTTTAAAAAGTAGTAGTATTGCTTTCCTTGCTTTGCTGCATGTTTTTTTTATGTTACTGGTTTTGAATAATACTAATTTAGTTGAATTTTAAAAATTAAACGTGTTCTAGTTAATATTACATAGTGTAAAATACTTACTTGTGCTGCTCAGGTTCTGCTTAGGAGATTTAAAAGTGGTTACATGGTGAAGCTGGGGTGATAGTTCTGTTCAGACAATTAAAATGATACCAAGATTTTTATTAATGAAAATGAGGTAAATGTAAAGAAGTATGTCATATCTAGAATTATGAAATGCATTTGTTATGTTTTAGGGGATCAGCAGATATATTAACTATTCATTTTAAAAACATAGATAAACAATTTTGAAATGTAATAAAACAGCTAATAAAATGATTATGCTTTGATAATACGAACTGGATATCTGTTAAGAACTTCAATGGAAGTCTGTGATATAAAATGAAAATTGGAGTTATTGATCAGATGACCAATTTAAGACAGTTTATTAAAAAGTATAATTTTGATAAAAAGTTAAAATAAAAGTATTCCTATATCTATATTTTGACATTTATATATTTGTAAAGTATAATCTAATAAACTATTAAAGTATTATGAAAATATGAAAGCCATGTGCCCAATATGTTTGTATAAGAAGTGAATATTATTAATAAGTGATATTTTTGGTTTTTCATGGCATAAAAATACCTAAAAACAATACTCCCTATTGTATATTTGAAATATATATATACAGTATAGCTCAGATATTTTGCTGTAATGATTTCAAAGGAGTAAACATATTGCCTGTGGAGATAACTAACTACAAGGGTTTAGTCTTATCCCTTAAAAGAAACTCACAGAAATCAATAATTTTCTTTATTGATTATGAGCTTAGGCTAATAATGAGCATTGTTTCTTTATTTCTTAACTATAAATTTTAATGGAGAAAATTTTTAGCCTTTTACATACTTTTCTCTTTAAAGTACCTAATATTGGATTTTCATATCATGGAAAAATAAACTTTTTTATTTCTGTAGACAATAGAGAATATCAGAAATTATTCTGGTTCTGATCACACATTTTAGAGGACCCATGATGCATGTTTTATGACAACATGTCTGTTTTATCTCATATACAAGATACTCTTGTATTTCTTACCTTTTGGTTTTGTTTTCCTCTCTTGTCTTTTGCCAGAATAGTTCAGTCTTTTTTTTTCCATTTACCTTCATCTGTATGTACGCTAAATATTGTTAGGCAAGCAAATACTTGAACTTTTTCTCCATTCAAATGTAAGAGCCTTTTTTTTTAAGGGTTAATCCCCTAATCCAAGGCCGTGGTTCTCAAATTATAATGTCCATGACAGTCACCTGGAGGACTTTGGTAAAAGGGTAATTCCTGCCTTGGCTGGTGTGGCTCAGTGGATTGAATGCCGGCCTGTGAACCAAAAGGTTGCTGGTTTATTCCGAGTCGCAGCACATGCCTGGGTTGCAGACCAGGTCTCCAGTTTGGAGCATGGAAGAGGCAACTGATTGATGTATCTGTCTCTCACACATCGATTTTTCTCTCCCTGTCTTTCTCCCTCCTTTCCCCTCTGTCTAAAAATAAACAAATAAAATCTTTAAAAAATTAAAGTGGTAATTCCTGGACCCTATTCTTATTCAGTAGGTGAGAGGTAGGCCCCAGGAATTTTTAGCTTCTTCACACTGATACCGGAGGTTTGTGAACAACAGACTTTAATAGTCTGTTTTAACTGAGCGGCTTTATTAGGAAAATGTTTTGTTACACAATGGCAAGATAATACCTGCATTAAACATAAAGACTTACAACAAAATGAGTAGTGATTATATTTTAAAAATTGAAATACTTCTTACTATTGTTCTATAAGAGAGCTAATTCCATTTGACAAAAAAGAAAAGCATATAAATAATTGTATATACTCTTCTGGACCATCAGTCTTCCTCTTCTCTTGCTCAGCTTTTCATTCTCTAAGATACAAAGGCAGGGACTCAACAAAGCCCTGTTATCCTGGCCTGGACCTGCCTGTCCTCATTGGAGAAGAGAGGGAAGGACTGACATGAGATGTACATTTAAACTTTTTACCTTTTTTATTGAATATATGCAGGTAACATTGGTTAATATAATTATATAGCTTTCAGGCATATAATTTTATAATACATGGTCTGTATATCGTACTGTGTATTTGCCACCTCAAGTCAAGTCGCCTTCCAGCACCATTTATCTTCCCATACCCTCTTCTGCCTCCAAAATAATTTGCAAACATTGTTTATTCAGATTAAAGGAAAAATTAAATCATTAACATATATATACATATATACCATAAAATACATGTTCTATAAATGCAATTTTATTCCTAAATTTTAAATTTTTGATTCAATTTCAATTTCAAGATAGTAGCCAGGTGAGTTCTGAACCAACTCGTGGGTCAGAGTCACAGCTGTCAGAGGTCCTGACAGAGTCCCGTCAGCTAGTGAGGGTGGGCGTGTGAGGTATGGGTGTGGGAGGTGGCGGTCATAAATCAAACGAATTCAGCAGCTGGGTGTGATGCTTCAGTTTCTAATTATGGCATAGGGAAATTATTCACATTTTCTCATCTCAACTTATAAAATGTATCCTCCTTATTCTAAGATTGTGATACATTTGCATCACAAACATAAAAGAAGTTTATTTCTATTCAAGAAATTAAAAAATAGGAATTTATTATAGCTTTAAATACAAACAGAAGGATTTTATTGACTAAAATTACTAGTAAATCCCCATTGCTTTTAATCCTTGAAATGTCTTCTGCTGTGGAATTATATAAAACATTTCCTTATAAATTCCCTATGAATGCCATATAAACAAGTTACTATCTGTTCAGTTCATTTTGAACATTTATTTTGAACTCATTATTGCAGAGGGGCCGAAATGAACTGCAGTAATTTTTCCATAAAGATAAAGGAAGCAATCATTGTATAGAAAGTCTTCATTATGGTAGTATAATTATTATGTGCATATTAATAAGCAATCAAATTAGGATAATAAAAGTCCAAGTAATATATCAAATGAAATATTTGAATTAATTCCTCTATTCATTGAAGTTATTAAAGCATATCCATTTATTTTAACTAAATGTAATTTACTAAGTGAAATTTATATTCTGTGCTGGTAACAGTGTAAGAGAATGTGGTGAATGATGATTGGAATGTAACACTTATGTTATGGTAGTAAATGTTTGAGCTGATAAATGAATATTTTTGCTTTTCAGATAAAACTATGGTTTGACAAGGTTGGTCACCAGTTAATAGTTACAATTTTGGGAGCAAAGGATCTCCCTTCCAGGGAAGATGGGAGGCCAAGGAATCCTTATGTTAAAATTTACTTTCTTCCAGACAGAAGGTAGGGATATAAGACAAAAATAAATGTTTTTTGGAAATAAGTCAGAAATGTTAATAGCAGTGGGTGTTTTGATTCTGTATTATTTATTTTTATCATACCTGTCATACACTTATAAAGTTTAATACAAATATAATATTTTTTAGGAATCAAAACGGTGACAGTAAATACTTTGAGGTTGTTTTTAACAGATCAGATGTTCATAATACATCATTTTCTTGCATATTTATTAGGTTGTATGGGTCATTATATCTTAAATAATGTATGTTTCTGTTTATCAAAGTTATTTAAAATTTTTCTTCTTCAAATCAGATGTATTTTTAACTCAAACTACAGAGACAAATACTAGAAATGGTAGTAAAAGCTACTTATCATATTCTTGTACAATTCCTACCTTCTTTTCCTAAGACATTATTTCTTTAAATTCTGTAAAATTAACGCATGTACTTTTTATTTCATTGTTCCATATCTTCAAGGAAATTTACCATTGGGTCTAGAATCAGCTTCTTCAAGATATTTTTTGTGTCCTTGCTATCAAAATAAATACTTTGTTTTACCCTGATTTAAATAGAGAACCTAGGGATGGAGAAATAACTTGCCAAAAATTATCTAATTACTCTTGGCTTCAGGCACATAAAAATAAAAGACATTATTCTATAGCATCATGAAAAAAGACGGAAGTAACAGCTGCAGCTGCCCATTCATTCCCCAGCTGTTCTGCATCCCTGGCCGTCGGGGCTGGGTGTTCTCAGGGCCGGTCGTCTTTTTCTCAGGTTGGAAGTGGCTGGGGCACAATGTGATCGTAAATATGTTCAATACACATATGGACCCTTTAGTACTTAGTTTAAGTTAAAGTCATCTAGGGTAAGTTGAGTGCCAGAGTATCATTTGAAGAACAGTTTCAGCAAAAAACAAAAAGGTGGGGGGAGGAAAGAAAGACAGTTATCAAAGACATTCAATTTTATTTAATACACATTTTGAAGTGGAAGTTATACTAGAACATGTCAAGGTGGCACAGCCTCTAAAGTTATTAGAAACTGTTTACTGTATAATTTTATTGTACAAAGTTTGCTCGAAGACAGTTGTTCTCTAACAACTTAAGTTGTCTTTTAGACAGGGATACACTTCGTACTGTGAGGAGGGAAGAGGACACCCATGACTAGACTGATAACTCTTGCTTAACGTTCAGTTCGCCTTATTAAACTGTAATCGTATATGGTGGGTTTGAAAAGGACTTCAACTATATCTAGTCTCCCTCCCATCTGGTGTAGAAACCCTTTCTAAAATAGTTATTCTCCGAGAGCTTTTTTCACTTAATGAGAGGAAGTCAAGACTTATTCTTCTGTTCCCTCTCAGATTGAGGTATAAACCTTTCTTGAATTAGATAGCAAGGTCCCACTAAGTGCTTGCTTTCTGGCTTAATGGAAAGAACTTTGTTCTTGACAGGGTCTCAAATTCTTTTTTAGTGGATGGAATATAAGTAGATGCTTTACAAATATTAGTTAAAATTTTAGAAGGAGGGGGTGAGAGAAAAGTCATAAATCATAGTTCTATTATTATTTCTATTATTTTGTTAATTATTTTTATTTATAATACCAGTTCTCTTCCATAAAATTGAATAGAGATAAAATCTCCTACATGACTTTTCTTTCCAAGGCCTTAAAAATTAATAAAGATACATTATTTTAAGGTGGCTTTCTGCTCCATTAAATATATAAGCTCTGGAAACAATTTGCTTTCAATTAAGTCAAGCTTACATTCAACATCACGCCCTGTGTTTACCGTGGAAAAGTTACTTAGCTCCATTTCAGAGACATTCTGCCCCTTCTTAGTTCTCCCTGCTTTCTCTTTCCCAGCACCGCCAGCACTGTGCTGTGCTGGGAGAATTCGAAGCAGTTAGCGCGGTTTGCCTGGGGTTCATCGCCCACCTCTTGCATCGAATAGGCTCTCTAGGTGACTTAATCAAATTTCCTTCATGGATGGTTTTCTTTATTGCTATTCAGCCATGGATCTTAATGAACTGGAGTAGTGAGCTGCAAAGAGAATGAATGTACCCAGGGATGTGTAAGACAGTCCCCTGGAGTTCAAGAAGAAATATTTGAATTTTTATTTATTTGATCTCATTGTTTTAATTTCTACTTTATATATTTACAAATGCATACAATATTTAGTATAACAGTATAGTAATGCCTGCCTATAATTCATAAATATATGTGCATATAATAGGATGCATAATTAAAAACATTCACTTATAGATATAAAAAGCAGAGTAGCCTTTGAGGTGTAAATCACACCTAGAAGGAAGTCCAGCTTCCATTTCTAGCTCACATTTAGCAGCCAACCCACACATAAATAATTTTACAGTGTTTTAAAAGAACTGATAAATGTCAGATAGGCAAGTATATACTTTTTGTATGTTAGAAAGTAACAATAGACTGTAATTACAATTGCTCATTAGCTAAACTATATGAATGTGAAGTTGTGAACATCACAATACACTAAAATTTTTTGTACGATAAGACTTCTGTAGTATAAGTGAATAGCATATGTAATGTTATTGGTTAATTAGCATTTGGAAGGTTTCCAGTAGGGCAGTATATTTAAAAAATTAGAAATAAATTTCTATAGTCTGGTTTTATATAGATTTTGAGAAAGATTAAGTTTTTAGTTATCATAGAAAATTTTCAGATTTATTGAACTATTGCTATTAATGCATACAATAAAATATATTACATACATATAATACATACATATAATATGATATAATTATACAATGTATACATTTTAATAGTAATTTTAAAGATTATAATATTTTTAATGTATGATACATTTATGGCAAAAATTCACTTGACCCTTTTCCTGACAAATTTTACATCAATAATATTACGGCAAACTCAAAATAAAGGTTTACATAAGTTAGTGTATTCTAATTTTTTTTCCTAGTGATAAAAACAAGAGAAGAACTAAAACCGTAAAGAAAACACTGGAACCCAAATGGAACCAAACATTCATTTATTCTCCAGTCCACCGAAGAGAATTTCGGGAACGAATGCTGGAAATTACCCTTTGGGATCAAGCTCGAGTTCGAGAGGAAGAAAGCGAATTCTTAGGAGAGGTAGCTCGAGTTACTTTAAAGCTTAAACTGTTCGTGTCATCCTGAATACATTTGTGTATATGACTGTCAGCGACACTTATGTTTTGACTATCTGAAAAGTAAACATAATTTCTTTAATGGAATGACTTTAGCTACTGCTTTAAGATAAAACTTACTAATGTCATAAAAAACAATTGTCACTCTGTGACAATTTTTGCGTTTATTCTTACTGTAGAGGTCTCATTGTTAAATAAGAGTTTGGTTTGTATTTAGCTAATAAGTTACCGTTTTATAATGTGTGCATATCATTAGTTTACTGAACCAACTGTACTACCTTTAGCTTGATCATTTATTCCTGTATTTTTTAAGCCTTTTATTATACCCATAATATGCTAGGGACTAATGCTTCGAAGGTGAATACAGCATGCTACTCCCTTCAAGGAATTTATAATCCCCTGGAGATACAGCCGAGTGACTAGACGGTGGGAACATAGTATGCAGGTGCTGTTACAGGGTAATACAACAGGAATACATGTTTGCTCCACAGAGAAAGCAGAACGTAGCCAAGTCAGGGGGAGTGAAATTTCGGTAGAAGACATGAGACATCAGAGTTGAGGGGCTCTTGGACAACTGTATGGAAATTGAAAGAGAAAGTGGTAAGAAATAAGTCTTGAAGGTTAAACACTAAGAAGTTTGGGTTTTATCTTATGGATAAGTGGAACCAATGATAGATTTTAAAAGAGAATGGCTTCACTGCATTTGTTTTAGAGAAAAATATTTTTAGGGTAATGTGGAGAATGAATTAATTGGAGAGAGGCAAGATGAGAGGCAGTTCTCCAGCTATTAACACACTAAGTTATCTGCTCTCAGCACTTTTCAATATGATTGGCTTTACTAATTTAATAGTAACTTCTTGGGAAAACCAACAAACCATAGAAATATTAAATTGAACATCAGTAGCCAAGGAATCAAGGAATAGTAAATCAGTTGCACAAAGGAAAATCTAGGACAACCGTTTGGACCTGCGTTTATGACACTTCTGCTTCCTAACCTGAGTCCTTGAGCAAGTTATTTAATCTATTTCTGCTTCAGTTTCCTCTTCAACCAGTTGGGAATGAGAGTAGTATGCAGCTCAGGGTTAATGAGAATTAAATAAGTGTGTGTATGTGTGTGTGTGTGTGTGTGTGTGTGTGTGAGAGAGAGAGAGAGAGAGAGAGAGAGAGAGAGAGAGAGAGAGAGAGAACATTTAGATTGCAGTGCCTATAATTTTGAAAACAGCTAGAGAAAATTTAGGAAGAATGAACTAGTTTAGCTCTTTTACTTTGTTAGCCCCAACAGCTAATAATGATTTCTTGTCATATAGCAGTTCTCGTGTACCTAAGTATGAGCACTGTCATGTTTGCTCGTGGCCCTTAAAATAAAACGTGCCATTTATTTTTATGGAGTGGTTTGCTTTTTAGATTTATTAAATATTTATATTATAAAATCCACATCGTAAGATGGTTAATTTTAAAAATCCATTTTCCCTGTTTTGATTCCATAGCAACATGAGATGTTGAGTACAGAGTTTTTGCCAACTGACGTGAGCGTAGACCAGTTTTAAACCTTCGACCCTTGACATTTTATATCTGTAAAAGTTGACCAGCAAGACCAACCTAGTAGTTTTTTCTGAAAATTAAAATGACATATAATATAGTTTTTAATGCATCTTAAACCACTTCTAATTTGGTTTTTCTCTCCTCATTTAGAGTTTTTTAAAGGCTAAATTAATGGATGAAAATGAAAATGCTTTTTAAATTATGAAATGATGTACATATATCAGTTGTTATTACAGACTTCTAATAATGAATGCTATTTCTGTGGTAGCAATTCAAAAACCTCTAGGAGGTGGTTGACCAAGGGTCTACAAAATAAACACCTTTAATTTAATTATTGTCAAAACATATGAAAAATTTTGCAACATGACTTTGCTTTTGATCTAACAGTATTATTATTCACATTAATTTGAGAGTAATGAGACCGTTGACAAGGATTTCTGTGTTAGTGGTACGTAACAGTGTTTTATCTCTCGCTCTGCAGATTTTGATTGAATTGGAAACTGCGTTGCTGGATGACGAGCCGCACTGGTACAAACTTCAGACTCACGACGTCTCGTCGTTGCCACTCCCCCGTCCTTCCCCACATATGCCACGGCGACAGCTCCACGGAGAGAGCCCCACGCGGAGGTTGCAAAGTAAGTCTTCAGTAAAATTTGTCCTATCTTTATTGAATTATCTTGAATGCTATACATGACATAAAATTTGAAGATACCATTATGGGTATTAACATGTATTTCAGTGTTTTCATAGCTTTTATTGATGCTTTTAAGTTCTTTGAGACACTAAAATGAGGTTACACCTATAATTCACTCACTATAGTATGACTCCAAATGAAACACAGTTATTTTTTACTTTTGGCTCTTAGAATCTTAAATATGTGAAAGAGATAAGTAATATAGTAGAATTTGGTCATGTAGCTATAGATACTTGAAATTTTGATTTCCACCTTCATTGTGCCAAGTATTTTGTGAAAATGTGAGATAGTAAGTATAGCATAGTGGTTGAAACCATGACTATGTACCTATTCAGACGGCCCTGAGTTTAAATTTTGATTCTCTTATTTGAGAGCTGTATGACTTGAGGTAGGTCATCTATATTTCCTCATTTAAAAAGTTGAAAAAATGCCTTCTTTACAGGACGGTTATAAGAGTTAATCTCAGAACTATAAACTGATTTTATTGTTGTTATTGTTATTGTCAGTGTTTGCATTTTACTCTGAATTATACATGATCCAAACCATAAAATAGAATTAGATCAATCCAGAGAATCTTAAAGGACACTCAGAAGTGTTTCCCATTTGAGAATTGTTGGCCTATTGCTCTTACAACTCGAGTTTTTTCTGATGTGTCTGTTACTGGAAGGTGAGATGGGCGCTTGTTGCTTCGGACAGTGATCATGGGATGATTTCATATACGCGCAGTCAGCCCGTTCCAGGTTTAGAACATCGTTGTGAACTAGTGCAGAACTGATTGACATTAACCAGATTTCATGACATATGGGGGTCATGCCATATGTCAGTCATGAGGAGTATACCTGCATATCACAAATTGAGGGCTAAATAGTTGAATAGAGGACTAAATTATACATCATTCAGCTATTAGAAAATTAGAGCAGGGGATTGTCTTCTTTCCTTTTCAAAATGCTCTTGCAGATGACTAGGATTTTGTTTTCATTAGATATAATCTTTCACACTTGGATGGTATTAATGGAGCACTAATTTTACAGCATTCATTTTTTTAGCCTCCTCCCATAATGAACACCCACCCCTGCTTATTTGCAATTGCCATTACAGCATCATTTGTTGTAATAATTTAATAATTATATTACCGTAAATTTTATGTGTATTAATTTTAGAGCGTCCAATCTTTTTGGACACTGTACTCAGTACAGTTCTCACTAAATCACAACATAGGATGATGGGTTACTATGTGAAAGCTACTAATTAACTCATTGTGTACTAATTTTTATAGTTTAACTTTACAGGATGCAATGCTGGCCAACATTGGTCTTTCTTACAAGATTGGCCTTACCTCCATTTCCTTTAGCTGTTACTGCAGTAAAGAGTAGGCCTGACGACTCTCAATATCTGACACTTAAATCTGCCAGCAGTTTTCATTGCTTTTTCCTTCCCAGCTAATTAAGAACAGTACATGTAAGGACTGATGAGAAGAGAATACTTTCTAGTTAGCTATATGTATCATGGATTCCCATGCAATTATTAATTCAGTCACTTTGCAACTTTCAACATTTTCTATCCTCAAATAGCTATTGTTATTTAATCATTAATAATAGCTTTATGTTATACAATGTCACAACTAATAAAATTAATTCTCAGTATTTGAATGTATGGCTAAATTTGGTGTTTTACACCTAAAATGTTGTTATAATTTATGAGCTATGTAGATCTGAAAATAGGTAAAAATAGGTACATATGCATAAGAGAAAATAAAGATTAGGAAATAATACTTAGGAATAGTCAAATTAAGGATTTACCATTGGTTAAGGCTATAACAGTCATCAATGATAGATTCAGTTAGAGTATGAATAAATAAATATGTTAATTATTTTAAAAATTTACCGATGACAGCAACCTTTTTTATGGTTTTTCTTTATAGAGAGAGTAAAATATTATATTTACTTATAAATATGTTTTGTATTGTCAAAGATGATGGTTAACATCTTTGATGGTATATAAAGTATGATAAGTTTTTAAATGTGTAATAGTCCCATATGTATTCCTTAAATCCACATGTTTTGGTAATTTAATCTTTGAGGCTGTGAATATCATTATGAGGCTATGACTTTTTTTAATGTACTTGATATTTACTGATATTTAAAGTGAATAAATGGTAATGAAGGAATTCTGTTATTTCCACTCATGGTTTCCTATTTGAAATTTGTAGAATCAAATAGTTCAAAGCAGTATTTCATTTACATGGACATTAGTAATTTATAATTTTCTTATCATGAGGAAATATATTAAAACCATTCTAAAAGTAATTGTTTCATGTAAATATTTTTCAAAAATCTTTTTGAGATGGAAGTTCAGACAACTTTGATTATAAGCTTTGAGTGATTCCCCACATAAAGGGATAGATAGAGTGTTTGAAATACATGACTTCTTACAGTGTTATTTCTGCATGTGGCGAAATAAGGTTTATGTATTTAAACATCTCTAGAAATGGTCACATGCTCCTTACTCAAAAGTCTGAAAGAAATTAGATGATGAGAAATCTAAATTTTAGTGAGGGAGTAACATGTCCTACAACACTTGTCTCCAAGCTACTCTTGCGTACTTCCATCCCCGATGTTATTCTGATATTACCAAAGGACTGGAGGAGTAGTGCGTAGTTTGGAAAATGCATGAGGGAGACTGGAGCTGATTAAATGCATCAAAGAGAAGTAAAGGCTGCTTTTACAGATAGCAAAATATCTCCTATTTTTACATAATTTTATTTTTGATTCATTGATGAGCAATGTTATTCATTAACCTTACTGAAACATTGATTATTTTGGAAAGTGTAGGTTTTGTTTTATATTCTTTACTGTTTTCATTTAAAGTTGTATAGTGTCCTAAGGGGAAAATCTTCCTTTTTAACATAACTGAAGTTATTTATAAATTTATTATTTGATACTAATCATTGTCATAACATTTGAACTATAAAGGTTTAGCCAGAGATTTCTTTCATTTGATCCTTCATTTTTTTCTTTGTCTCATATCAACCAGATTCATCTTTTTAAATTCTCAGATGTTAATTCTTTACTTAGTAAAATTTAATATTATCAC
>PVKM010000018.1:0-194275 GCA_004027735.1 Carollia perspicillata
ACCTCCTTCTCAGGGATTTGTCCAGGTGCTAACAGTGGCATTTCAGCCACATTCACCAGTGGATGGGGCGAGATCAGGCACATTTAGGGGATCTTTCTCCACCCCCTGAAACTGGAGTAGGTGTTCTCCCAGACCACCCATCCAGGAGAGCAGCCCTGCCCAACCCCTGGGATTATGCCCAAATGCCCAATTTTCTCCCAGTTCTTTGTGAAGTGGCAGGGATGCGAAGCTGACCATAAATCCCAAATGGTAATTGCATACTTTAGGGCTGGCTCACTGATGAAAGTGTCCTTTCTCACGTCTACCACCTCAATATTCTCAACAGTCCCACCTCGTCTCACTGTTCACCCACCGCACCTGCACCCACCTGTCATTGCAGTTCTCTCTTCCCCTTCCCAGCCCAAGAATGGAGAGTGGTCTACATTCTCTGCTTTGTCTTTGCTTTCCCTTACCTGCTGGCTCCTGACCTCACACCTCCTAACTACTAACTTCCAGGTGCGCCTTTTCTTTTTTTTTTTCTTATTTTAGGTGTCTCCACTTCCATCTTTTCCTCCTGCTATCACCTACTGCTATCCAGCCACTGTCATCTCTTACCTGATGACCACCACCTCTTAACTGCTCTCCCTGCCTCAGTTTCCCTCCCTAAGGCTCTGTTCTCCATACCACAATCAAAATGATCATTCTAAATGGCAAACCCAATCACAGGGTTCCTTTTCTGAAAGTTCTTTAATGTCCCTATTGTCCCAAGATCCCAAATCCTTAGCTTAGTCCCAAATCCCTAGCTGGAATTTAAGGTTCTTCAAGAAGACCTTATCCCTGCTTCCTCCAACTTTGAATTTTTA
This sequence comes from Carollia perspicillata, assembly GCA_004027735.1. Classification (NCBI taxonomy): domain Eukaryota; kingdom Metazoa; phylum Chordata; class Mammalia; order Chiroptera; family Phyllostomidae; genus Carollia; species Carollia perspicillata. The sequence goes on from PVKM010000018.1 coordinate 843, forward strand.
ACAAACCTTATTTTCACATGACACTCCAGCCATATTGAATTACCTAATTACTGAGTGCTTCATACTTTCCTTCGCATCTAGGCTTTTATATATACTGCACCCTTCAGATCATCCAATCCGTTCTCACATCTCCACTATTGAACACCTACTGTAAAACTCGGGAGTTAGCCTCCGCCAGGGAGCCTTTCATGTTTTCCCACATGCTCAATTTGGTGTGTTTTCTCTGTTTTGCTGTGGCATCTGTGTTTTCCTGGCCCTCAGCCCTTGTTGTCTGTTGTAATTGTTTATTATGTGTTTACCTGTGAGCTCCTTGAAGGTGGGACCGGGTCTGGCTTATTTACCTCCAAAATTTGTAGTAAACATTGTAACAGAATAAATTGGTTATGAGGGATGCATATATTAATCAATGAAAATAAAACCCCAAATCAGTACATTAGTTTGCAATGGTTCCCATATTAGAATGACCTGGAATGAAAATAAAAAAACTGATACGGAAGCCCCACCAGAACAACTGAATCCGAATAACTAAGCAGTAGGGTTTGGCATCTGTGTTTTTTATAAGTTCCCCAGATGATTCTGAAGTGCAATGAGAGCTGAAAATCTCTGACTTAAACAGTAAGACAGAGGTGGCCACTCTGCCCTCTGGTGGCGTCCTTGTACACTGCACCCTTCTTTCAGGGAGCTTGCTCCTCTCCAATCCCTGTATCTTTTCCTCCTCAGACCCCACCACACCAGGGAACACTCACTACCCTGCCATTAGGAAACAGAGTGAAGCCCTGAACCCAATGATCGGTTCCTCTAGAATTCCTCTTAACTTTCCCAAGACTACATAAATCCCTGCCCTTTTTGAAATGCCAAGCAAACCAGCATTTGCCTTGGGAATCTGAAAACATCCAAACAAGACTGGTAGGTTGTGGGCATAAATTGTGTTCCTTCCTCCATCCCCTCATTGAGGGCACCACATTGCCCAGATACAGGAGTGAGGCAAGCAAAGGGATTCTTTGAAGGAGACGGGAGGCTTCCAGGTGGCACAGGAAGAGGGGGACAGCCAGAGGGGAGGGGTGAGCAGTGGGTCCTGCTTCTTTAAGACTGGCCCAGCAGAGGAACATCTGCTTTGAGTGGGGCAAATTCTGAAATCTTAGGGAACAAGTATTGTCTGGGAACTAGCCCTCAGGGAGATGCCTATGGCTTCAGAAAGTGTCCCTGTTGCTAAGTACCCAGGGCCAGGCTGAGAGGTGTCTCTAAGAGCCAAGGGACCCCACTTCAAACCTTTATCAGGAAAGAGAGTGGAAAGGTCCAAAACGGTTAAGTTCACTGTGACTGTAACTGTAAAAATGCGTATGCTTGCGGAAAGCACTAAGTAAAAAAATGGAAAAAAAAGTGTCAAGGTAGTGAACTATGGGTCATTTCCTTTTCAAAACATTCTTGAATATTGTTTCTGTGTTATCTTGTCAGCCAGTAAAATAAGTATACTGAAAAGAAAGGAAACCTGAATTTGAGGATAAATACAGAAACCTGAGCCTTTTGGAGACAATTGGTAACCACAGTGTAAAAGGAGCCTGTATATCATGAAAACTGGCATAGTCCTGGGAAAACTGAGCCCAGGTAATGTTTATCAGACCCAGAAAAATGATGAGCTAGCCCCCGGAGTGGGCCCGTGAACACAAGGAAAGGCTACAGGAATTGTCACCCTGGGGCCCCACATTTGCCTGCTGCTCAGGGAAATCAGACGTGGTGGCATATTGTTGGTGAGACAAGCTGAGAATGTTCTTCATTTATCTTTTTGAGCCTCTCCTGGGTAAGACTGAAGTTTCTCTCTAGCACTCCCCAAACCCAATGTGCCTGCCCCTGTGCCACTCAATGCCAGCCCCCAGGGGAGCCTGGAGAATGAAAACACAGACACTGTGCCTGTAGGAAGAGCCCGTCCCTATCTAAGCCGGCAGCGGTTTGGGGAGCCATACTCTTCATTAGCGTGTGCTCCCTTGATGTATCATCAAGGTCCCTCCCTTTCTCCATTCTGCCACCTCGTTTTTAGTAACGCCCCTTTTGAATCTGTTTCCTCTCCCCTCTTGATTCCTACCCTGAGTGGGGGCCAGGATCCCTTTGCTAGTGACATGGCCACAGTACGAATATCCAAGGTGTGGCATTTCTAGGGCTTTATGATTCCAGGGTGGGCAACAAAGGCAGGATGAGTTTAGTTTCTCTTGTCTGCTGACATTGGTTAGGTTTTCCCAGGATCTTAGACTTGAGATACAATATTACCCTTTGGAGACTAGGTATCATTAGGTAAAAGTGAATTTGATAGCTTTGTGCTTAAAGGGAGACTGGGGGAACTTTTGGCAATGAGGGACTCTCACGTGGGCCTTTAGAAGTTCTGAGTTTCTTCCTAGGGCCTCCTTGTGATTTAGAAGCCTCATTAATTCACCTCCCTTATATTTGGAAAGTATGTTAAATGTGTTTTGTTGCCTCTCTTATATTTGCCGTGTGTACAAAGAGATAGTGGGAACTCCTCAGAAGTTTCTTTCTTTATTTCTGTTTGAAAAAATTTTAGTACTCACATTATCCATTCCTCGTATTCCTCCCTCTAGTCTTTTTTTCTATCTAACTTTTAAAAATTCATTTTTTATTGTAAATTTCCATTACCATCGATCCCCCTTATACTCCTCTCCCCTCCTGCAATCTCCATACTGGTGTCCATGTCCATGAGTCCTTTTTCTTTTTTCCTTAATCCCTCCACCCTGTCACCCCAACCCTCAGAGATGTCATCCTGCTCTGCATCCATGAGTCTGTCTCTATTTTGCTTGTTAGTTTATTTTGTTCATTAGATTCCACATGTGAGTGAAATCATATGGTACTTGTCTTTCTCTGACGGGCTTACTTCATTTAGCATACTGTATTGCAGCGTTATTTACCATGGACTGCTCAGAGGTTTCTGAGTGAGACACGTTAGGGTCTGGCCTGGATGCAGACCTGAGCCCCTGCTCCAGGAGGCTTGCACACACAAGTGCTTGGCCAGATGTCATAGTGGCTTCTCTGCTGGCAACATGGCTCCCCCAGTCATTTTAGAAATCAAAACCCAGAAAGGATGTTTGCTGAGCCAGGACAGTGTCTACTGGGATCACGGTCAGAAATGCCTCAGTGCCCATGGAGCAGGGGTGGCAGAGAGCCACACCAGGACAGGGGAGCGAGCGCCTTCGAAAGGACGCTGTTGGCGTCTGGTTGGAACTTACCATCGTCTTTTTCACATAAACTTCTTGACCTCGGGACAATCCAAAATCTGCTATTTTGGCTACATAGTTCTCACCAACTAAAATGTTCCTGGCAGCCAGATCCCTGTGAATAAACTGAAATTAAAAAAAAAAACAACATTATGTATTTTCAGCTTATTTACATTTTTTTCTTCATTCTGTTAGCACAATACCCTAGGGGCAAACATTTTGGGAAACAGAGATGAGAGGATAGTATGAAAATGGGTTTTTAAAAGTCGCCAGAATCCAGTTCCCTTAAAGTTGCTCTCTAAAACATCAGATAGTGGATTCTGACAAATTTTGGGAGAAGCATTAAAAACAAAAACCGAACAAACAAGAAAGTCATTAAATTTTCCTGCTGCTGTGTAAAGCATCTGCTGTTGAGCATTATTTGGGCTAAGATGAGTTGAGGCACCTCATCAAATACATATGATGAGATTTGCTACATAAACATATTGTCAGTGTTGACCATTAACGTCTATATAAATAGATGGAATATTAACAAAGAGATTAAAATGAGGGAGACTGTAAGAGGAATTAAAGAAGAGAAGTTGACTGAAAAAAAAAGTACAAATTTAAAGTGATTTTAGAGAGAATTCAAAGGAAAGATGTCCAAAGCAGCTGCCTCATCACGAACCTGTTTTTGGCTCAAGTAGTCCATACCCCGCGCCACATCGGCGGCGAAGTGCAGCAGCTGCTGGGAGGAGAGCGTGGAGGCCGTGCTGTTGGCGATGGCGAAGGCGGGGTCGGTCTCCAGCACCCGGCTCTTGCGCAGGAAATCCAGGAGGTTCCCGTGGGGGGCGTACTCGATGGCCAGGTACAGGTAGCCTGTGGGAAGAGGGAGAGACGCCACCTAACCAGTAGACCCAAAACGCTTTGAAATTGCTGATGTGCTAGGGTCGTTGGGAATTGCTTGTAGAACTCCATTTCATCTAAAAGTAACTTGTCCATCTGCACCAACCTCGAGAATGCTGCGGACAGCAGGGAGCTAAGTAGCCCCCTCCTGCAGTACTTGAAGGGTGCCCTACTTGGCCTCAAGGTTCCCCTCTTTCCCACTCCCCTCTCCTTTCCCACCAAATGCGAACTAACACGAAAAGCTTCCTGAACGCATTCACCTACTCCGTAATGACAGACGCAGAAAATCAAAGCATTTGGCTGCTTTCAGGGGATCTAATAAGACAGCTAGTCCACGTCATCTTACATTGTTTTTTATTCAGTGCTGATTCTAATAAGACAGCTAGTCCACGTCATCTTACATTGTTTTTTATTCAGTGCTGATTGAGAACCAAATATGAGTCAGCCATGATCTCTCTCTACTTTTCTTGAGGTTATTTAAAAAATTAAAAAATGAATAAAAACAACGACAAAACAAACAAGGATGACATATCCATAGCGGAAGAACCCACACAGGTAACTTCTCTCTTCTGCCTTCTGCTCTGCCTTACAGCCCACACTGAGCCACCACACCCTGACTGACTGGGTCACTGGGCAGCAGAGTCCAGGGTCAGCGATGCTCACAGAAACCAGAATACTCAGACTCTCAGGAACAAATAAAACAATCGTTTTTCAAACACACTTTGATCCATTGTCTTATTTTTATTACAAATTGCTTTTTTCTTTTAATAAACAGTAATCAATCTTTTTTGGTAAAACATCAATCTTTAGAGCCCGTGAGAAGTAGAATGGTTTTTACTATCTTTTAAAGGTAAATTATTTTATACCATTTTGTAAATTTAAAATGTTAAATGATTTTTGAACTTAAAAGATATTCTAAGAAACTGAAATTCTGGCCTAAACAATGACAAAAATCTTTTAGCACGGAATCTTACTGTACTGTAAGCATGTGCTTTCTCACTTATTTCTGAAATAGAAGTTTTAAGAACGAACCAATTATATCTTAATATGATGATTGAGCAAAATGTTAAAATATATATATTTTCTGTTGTTAGTTATTATTTTTTTAACTTTCATTTATTGCTGCCCCATGCTGATTCCTGTTTTCAGGAAAGAGCTCCAAAATAAATGTCATTACTTCATTATTTAACGTAAGGGACATGATCTGACTTTCAGAATTACACCCTTATGAGATCACAGAATGATATATTGTTTGCCTTACCAGTATTTTTAGTTTAATAAATTGAGGAAAAGGAAATAGTCTCTTTTCTATTGTTGGTTTTGTGCTGTAAAGTCAACAAGAGGTTGTCAAGTTTGTAAATAATTACTTTGTGGAGCTTTTCTGTAGAAGAAAACTTTTCCATGAGAAATTGAGTTTAAGGATAGATTCCAAAATATAAACCCAGGTTACACGCAGAAGTAAATCTCTCAATAAATACTTCAATTAATAACATATTAAATATTCATAAATGCACTCAATAAATATTTGAATTAATAACACAAGTTGAACTTTAACACTATGTACAAGATAGGATAGTTGAAAAGCCTAATGAAATAGTATGGGAAATTGGGCAAGTTGGAAATAATAAACCTGTATCAGATATAAGCATATTATTATTATTTTCCCTAAGTATTATAGTAAATGCTTTCATATTACAGTAGATTGTTGGCATTCATGGATTTAACATTCAGAATATCAACTGCTTGAGTCTGGTCAGAAAATGAAAGAAGAGACAATTAAAAAGAACCAATGCTCTTCCTGTCTACCTAGTAGTGGTGGCTGAGCAGACCTCTGGATTAGCAAGCATGGGGCAAATAGGAGCCAGGGCGACTTTGGGCAGTGATGGCTGAACCACACCAGGGCAAATGATCCAGCCGTGGGTCCTACCTCCAAAACAGTGCTGAACCTCAGCACAATAAACAAGACTAGGCATTCAGATTGAAACTGTCACTTTAAAAAGTAGGTAATATTCTTAAGGTTATTATCCTTCCTAATTCCAATATGGAATGTGCCTGTTTCAAATAAAAAAATCTGTCAGGAAAGATAAGAAAAGAGCATCTTACCACGATGTTCGCATGCTCCCAAGAGATTGATGATGTTTGGGTGGTGTCCAAGTTTGCAGAGAACCTCCAGTTCTCCTGCGAAGTCCCTGTGGTCATCTTTGGAGGCATATTCTGGGAAGGAAGTCAAGAGTTATGATCCCTGTCTATTATTCTTCTTCAGAAACTCCCGACTCTTCCTCCTCCCTGGGATTGTCAAGCACACTCAGCCACCATTAGGTCTGGAAAACTGCATAGAAATCAGAGATTTCTATACTAAGAAAGCACACTATCCCTATTGACACTTTGGGCTAGTACTTCTGTGTTATTGGGGGCTGTCCTCGGCATAGCAGGATGTTTAGCAGCATGTCTAACCTCTACTCACTAGACACCAACAGCCCAACCAAAAAAATGTACCCATACAAATGCCCCTCACCAGGGGGCAAAACACCCCTGGCTAAGAACCATTGCTCTGAGATTCTCTCACTGAAGCTCTCAAATACCCAGGGAAATCATTGGTAGTGATGGAGCTGCCTCCACTCGTCGACTCTACCTCTGCCAGCTCAGTCTACCACCCCAAGACAAATATGCTGAGGAATAGGACCAAATTGTATGTAAGTCTCACCGATCACACACATACACACTTCACTTCACTTGATGATTTTAACTGGCTTGCTTTTTCACAAACCAGTCTTGTGGAAAAACTCAACTCCCAGCGACATTTTTATAGAAATTGCTTGGTAGTCAGGAAACTGATTTGCATTTGTTTCTTGGTGTCCTGTCTCTCCATTGGCACTTTGATAGGAGGGAGAATCGTCGGGCACCAACCAGGTCGGAGGGAAGGCTCTTTGACTGACGCACAACCTGACCAGCCTTGAGTCAGTGACAATGTGCTACTGTTGTTTTTCGGAAAATAACAGAGGGGTGCTAGTGTCCGTGTGCAGAAAAATTATGGGCCTGGTTCACACGGGCTGAGGTGGTGTTTGGGGGTGTCCAAGTTTGCAGAGAACCTCCAGTTCTCCTGCAAATCTCCTGTAAGATTAACTAGCAGGCAATCCTCTTCATACCACAGCGGCCCAAGGTCGATGCCTGTGAGTGTTTCAAAAGTGACGTTCTTTATAACGTCACTTACTTGAGGAACTGCCCTAATTTGGCTGTATCACTCCTCCTGCAGAAATTTTATGTCCTGGTGCCGTTAAGCAGTTTTACCTCCTCACATGAGAATGACGTAGACAGTCAGGCTCAGGTCGGACCCCAGTACAAACTAATTTTACCAGGTTCTATACCCCCTCTCCTCTCACTATCCTTACTGCTCCCCCAAACTCCTTGTGACTAAGGTAGCAAAACAAAAAAGGGATTCCCGCCTGCTAAGTAAGGGGTGTGTGCATGCATGCTAAAACATTACTATCTCTAAGCATGGCTAATATTTTGCTTATTTTTTGTTTGTTCTCTAACACAGTGTTTTCTAACAATGCAGGGAGCAGCAGTGATCGAATAAGATTTAGAGTTAATTCCCGTCTGAGGCTCAGTACTGCCAACAAAAAGAAAGAAAACCAGTGGGTGACCTTAGAGAGCCTCATTATGGAGCAGCCCAATAGTCACATTCCTGGCTCTAAAACCCCTCTCATGATGCGTGAGAGTGCAGCTCCACAATCAAGTCTTCTACAAACTGTCATTTCACACAGGAGACAGTGGTATTGCCAGGGAACTAGTCAGTTTGCTTTCTTAGAAGTGTGTTATCCAATCCTGTTAAATGCATAAGCACCAAGCAGTCTTAAGAGGAACACAATTGAAAAAGATTTAGTTCTTGTGGTCTCATATCAGTGGTTTTCAAACCCAAGTGTACAGAAGAGTCACTGAGAAAGTGTAAGAATACAGATGCTCGTGGACCACCCCAGAATTCACAGGTAGTAGGACTGGGCATGGGAGAAGCCCAAGGAGATGCGTTTCTCACACTGCGTCCAGCGATGCTGATGCAGATAATCCATGAAGGCAGTGGTTTGAAAAGTGTGGTCTCCCTACCTTCAGCATCAGTAGCACTTGGGAACTAATTCAAAATGCAGATTGTCTGGCCTTGCTGAGCCAGAAACTGTGGGGTGGGGCCCAAGAGTTTGTTTTTAAACAAGTCTTCCGGGGGTTTTCGGTGCCTGCTGAATTTTGAGAACCACTGCAGTAAGTCAGCAGTGGTTGAGTATGGCTGAGAATCTGTATTCTCATGTCCCAAGGAATCAAGACACTGGGGTTGAAATAGCTCATGCCTTCATGTTTACATCCTGACCCTATCACAGGCTGACCTCAAAGGAAATATCGCCTTCAGTTGCACGTAAGGTCTGTATCTGACCTCGTGCCAATGTTTTGCTTAAAAAATGCAAGACCACAGAGGAAAGATTCAGCAGGAAGTCAAGTTTTCTCCCCACCCTGCTGAAGTGCTGACTCGATTTGGCCACACACTGACCTTTCATCCTTTTGATGGCAGCGTCCATCCGTAGCCCATCCTTCTTGATACGCGCCTTGAGAACCTGGCCAAAGTTACCCTCCCCAATCACATCTTGAAATTTGATGTCATTCCAGTCCAGCACTGGATAGATTGTAGGATCTGGGTTGTTTTTGGCCTTCCTGTTCAGGGCCAGAGTTCCTGAGTTGAACTGCACAGCTGGTTCTTCCCTCTACAAAAAGATGTTTTCTGTGTCAGGATTTTTTAATCATTCTAAAAAATTTAGTACCTCCTGGTTGTATCCATACCAGGTGAAGAGAGAAATGTGTCTAATTCTAGAATGGAGGCGGGAAATAGGTATCATCCAACACACCCATTCTGATGAGCTGGCTGTCCACAGAGAAGCACGGGCACAGCTCCAGGCCCCAGTGGGGAGTGCACCACACCCGATTAACAATGTCTGCAGAGCGCAAGGGGACCCAAGGGATGATATACCCCTGAGCTAGTCATGCCTGAGTTTCTACTCTGCTGTGGGACGAGCAAGTGTTCAGTCCCAGTTTGAAAAGAACTCGAAGATTCTCTCTGGGCAGTCACAGGATGGGCCTCAGGGAGAGCTTTCCCTTGGTCCTTTCTTGGCTCTCACTCATCCCGTCCCACTTATCTTAAAGCTCAGAATCTCTCAGGCCCACTCAGGGGCAGACTCTGGTCCCCATAGGACTCATGCTTAGAGCAAATCCCAGCACAGTGTCTCCTTTGCTGTGAGTTTTGGTAGCTGCTGACCACACTGTGACGAGTGCCAGCACTGCTGACCCCCTTGCTGGCCCTTCCCCTTCAGGCACAGCCTGCGTTGAGTCAGCTCTGGCACAAAGTCAGATAACAAAGCTCCCCTGTCCCCCACTGAGCAGAAGCTCAGGGACACATGTACATCAAGAGATACCTCATTTGGGACATGTAATTGTACTCAATGGTTTATACACAGACTACAAACTTGGGTACAAATTAGTTTCACCGAGTCTCAAATCATAGACTAGAGTCATGTTCCGGCCACAGAATACCACAGAAGAACTCCAATGGGATGCCTTTTGGAAAAGTATGATTTGTAGACCTTTGTTACTGGTCAAAATTCCTAGATGAAAGAAAGAGGCCATGCCAAGTGCTATGAACTGTGACTGCACACCAAGGGATATGCAGGAATGGGAAATACACACATGTACATATAATTCTTACACATATGAAGAGTGGTAAAATTGAGGAAGATATTAGAAGAAACGGGAATGGGAAATAGAAAATCTGGGGGAAACTTGTCTAGCGCGACACACCATTACCTATCACACTGAGGTCTCCTTACCAAAAATGCTGAGTTCTTCATATCGGAAGATTACTCTCTCTGGTGACTTACCACTAGGATGATCCTACATCTCATTTTGGCAGCGCAACGGTCATATTCTAGGCGTGGTATCCTGCATGATTATTAAGAGTAACCTTTTCACTCTGAAAATTGTTCCATTTTGGACAGGAAATCTTAGTCATATTATCTCCCATTTAATAATGGAAGCCAAAGAGAAGATGAGACCTGCCTAAGGGAAATATTTACTTTACAAGTGAATTGTCTGGTGCACATCTTTAAAGTGAAGGTCTGCATGTGTGTGGACTTGCACTTATTAGCTAGGAGGAAAAAGAGACACTACCACGTTTTGGAAGGCTTGGGCCATTCGCCTTTGAACATTCGCCCTCTTCAACTGCAACATGATCAGAAAGGCAAATAGCACCGTCAGGCAGGTCATTCCCGCTGAGCCGAGGATGGCTATGAGCAGCATCTTCCCGCCTCCGAGCTCTGCTGATGCTGTGCAGGGAAACACAGGGGAAGCAGCAAGGTTAGTGCAGACAGAGAGAGAAGCCAAGACCACCTGTGGGAGAGGTCGCAGTGGAATGAGAATGTGATGGGAGCCCTTGCCCTGCCACCTAACTGCCACGTGACCTAGGACTACTCATTTATTTTCTGAAACTCAGTGGAGATGAGTCTGACTCATGGGGTTAAGGTCCTCAAAAAAAGGGGCAAAAGTGCTTTTTCAAGTGGCCATATGCTAATCACTAGTTGTCATTTTTCAACTTTTACTTCCAAGTCGAAGCCCAAGCAGATGCACATTATCAAGTAATGACAGGAATGGCTAACTAGATGTGTAACTTTGGGAAAGCGACTAAACCTCCCTGCACAGTTTCCCCACTTACAAAAGCTTCATGATGCTAAGAGCTTAGAGTCTATAATAAGATGTTTTGTTTTGTTTTGTTTTTTCCTTGTTTTAAAAAGTTGACAGAGAAACTCTGAGGATAACAATGGGAGGGAAAGGAAAGAATGAAGAAAGAAAGGAGGGAGGATGGGAAGAGAAAGACTTAGGGTTCAAGTCAAAATAAACTACTAAAAAGATTAAGGTCTAATCCTTCCACTTCTGTCTCCTATTTAAGTTTGAATGAAAGTCAATTCAGTGTACTTTTATGAAAAACAGCACGGAGAGCATGACCCTATCTTCTTACAAGGATTGTTCTGTGATCATGTATCTTTCCTTCTATCTCTTTGCGTGTTTGCATAAAGAAATATCTGGAATGGAATGGTGAGGGGCTGTTTTGTTATGCCTTGTTTAACTTTTCTGTTTGTATTATAGGTATAGCTTATATGCATTTTACCAAAATACAAGCAACTATAAAAATGATGTATTTGTTAAGGATGTGACCTCAAAAACTATGATTTTCCAAAGTTCATAGACTCATCATTCCATGGAACTTTCAAAAATGTTCCAAAGAATCAGTACTGAAAACACAGCTTGTTTGATTTTATTCCTTAAGCCCTAGGTAACCCTGAAGAGAAGCAAGAAGTTATTAGTGCTATAAGATTTTCTGTAAAATAAACTGTAGGCCAAATAATAAATTTTCGGAAATCATCATTCCTTCTATCTTGATTCTCCCACATATGTCACAGATGCAGAGGCCTGGGAGGTGCCATTTCCGATCAATTTAAGTGGAAAGGTGATCCACAGGCCGCAGCATCTGCCCTACCTCCAGCTGCCCACCGTTGTTCATTCAATTACATTGTACAGGCTTTATCATTCACAAACCCTGGACAGAGTATGCTTGGCACAATGAGGGATCTCTGTCTAAAAGACCTTACTCTCCCTGGGATAGGGGTTAGTGGCAGATGTGTAGACGTAATAACCTGGATCCAAAAAAGTAGGAGAAAACTCAGAATAGCACAGTGTCACCCAAGCTAAAAGAGGAGTTCATTTTGAGAAAGAATGGAGTATGGTTCTTGTAGCTTCCTAGTGAGTCACCACACAGGCATGTCTCCACAAAGCAGGTTCCACCTTCTTCTTTCTCCCCAGGATCAAATTCATATTCCTCAGAGCTTCGACCACTGGACGGGGGATGCTGATAGGCTAATTCAGCCTAAGGTTTAAACAACAGACAAAGGAGCAACAGAGTGTCCTTCCCAGGGGCCTTTTCATTTTCATGACCTATCTGAAATAGTGAAGCCTGTTAGGACAAATGAATTGTGTCCCATGACGCAAATATGGGGTAAATATCTTAACATGGTGTGACCTTCTTGAAAGTCTCCAGAAATAATTCCAGATCCTGTCCGCTCTACCAACCTTGGGACTTGGGGAGGGTGGTCAGTTCATGAGAAAAGGTTGGGTTGCTTGACCCTATGTTGTTCTCTGCAAAAATGTCCACCTGGTAAGCTGTTTGGGGCTCTAGGCCCTTGAGCTGATACCGGGTGATAGTGACATTTTTGATCTTCACATCAATGTGCTGGTCTTCATCCTTGCCCTGAACCTTGTAACGAATGATAATGGAAGAAATAGAATAGCCGTCCAAGATGGTCCAAGAAATCACGGCTGAAGAGTCTGTGATGTTGGAAATCTTGATGTTTTCAGGTTGAGGAGGGAGAACTAGAAATTTAAAAAAAAAGCATAACAGTATTTCACTTAAGATATACTACCATCTCTTGGATTATTATGCTTTTGAGAGATAGTTAATGTCAACTCACAAACTGAGAATGACTAAGAGGTGTTTTCTCAGATGGCAATTCCAAACATTGGTAGTAGATTGCATGCAGACTTGATGGTGTAACATGAGATGGGAAAATAACAACACATGTAACACATATCTGTCATCCTCACACTAAATTAAGGCCTTAAAATTTCTGTTACTCCAGAAACCTATATTATACTATTTTTGATTCAAGGGAGAATAGAAAGATTAAAAGAGCTGACACTTATAATAGGCCCTGCCACATAGTAACTCATTTTATCTTCATAAGATTCTTATCATAAGTATTGAGGCCCAGAGAGGTTATGTGACTTGGCCAAGGTCATACAGCTATCAGGTAGAAGGAATAGGATTCAATTCCTGGCAATTTGATGCCTGAGTCTATAATATAGCCACTGTCCCATATAGCCTATCCTTGCCTATAATGCATTTATGGAGCAGTAGAAAGTCAGTGTTAAGCATTTTGTAAACAAACTGCTATAAGGATTTGGGAAAAAGAGAGAGAATATGCCATTAGAACAATAGGTAGGATGAGGGAGAGATAGCTTGAGGTTTTCCAGATAGGAAGCTGACATGCATAGAATCCGTCCTGCACCCCCACTCTAACTCTTTCAAACAAAGCACACAGGCCAGAGAAAACTTTGGAACTCTATAAAGCCTACAACTCTTTGACTCAAGGAAAGAATGACTCCAAGGTCTTGCCCTTGATATTAACTGTACCTTCCATTTGTGACATTGCTTACAAGGTGCTTCTGTATGCAGGCTCTCCCTTGAGGCTCATAATCACACAGGCAGGTAGGTAACCAATGCTGAGGTTTTAATTATCCCAATTTTAGGGGTGAGAAAGCTGAGACTTCATAATATAAGGGACCTGTACTGGTCCCAGTAAGCAAGTAATAGACTCAGGCCATTTTAGTTCATATAAAAGTTACAGCTTATAAGCAAATTAGAACCTTCAAGAAATGTCTTGAGGCATATTCTTTGTATTTTGTATCCTCAGAGATTTTTCTTCATTCTAAATTTCCTCTTTCCATATCAAACTCCTTATGGTAACTGTGGCAATCTGTGAGAATCAGGTAGTAGATTTTGAGCTACCAAATCTGATTGTTATTTTTCATGTCTAACAGATGGTAACATCCAAAATCACAGCTAATTAATTAGCAATATGTCTTAAGTTCCTTTGCATCCAGTACCAATATTTTTTATGTCTTTGCAAAAAATATATAATAACCTTTCTTCCCACAAGGGATTACAGAGTATTAGGAATATTAACATTTCATATTAAAAAATTTAATTTCATAAACCAGTGGTGTTCTAAGACTGTTGTCAAAAGAAGCAGTGCCTGACAAACACTGGCCAGAAGAATAATGAATATACTTTTGGTGCCAATTAAAAATCATAAATTTGCCCTGGCTGCTACAGCTTAGTGGATTGAGTGCCAGCCTGAGAACCAAAGAGTCTCTGGTTCGATTCCCAGTCAGGGCACATGCCTGGGTTGTTGGCCAGGTCCCCAGTAGGGAGCTCACAAGAGGCAACCACACATCAATGTTTCTTTCCCTTTCTCCTTCCCTTTGCCTCTCTAAAAATAAATAAATAAAATATTTTTAAAAATCATAAATTTGCATGTACCAGTTTATCCATTTGATGCCTGATAGTCCTGGTCTCACTTAATGGACTCATTTAGATTCAGTGAGTCTGAGCCCAATAATCTACATTTCAGCAGAATCGCCAGATGACTCTAAAGTAGATTTTAAAATACTTTAGGACAAATGCCATTTGATTTCACTTATATGTGAAACTAAAGAACAAAATAAAGAAAGAAACAAAACAGAAAGAGAATCATAGATACAGAGAATAAACGGATGGTTGCCAGATTGCGGCGGGGGGGAGATTTGGGGGTCTGGGTGAAAAAATTGAAGGGACTAAGAAATACAAATCAGTAGTTACACAATAGCCACAAGGATGCAAAGTACAACATTGGAAATATAGTCAATAATATGTATATACTATGTGTAGTGTCAGGTGGGTACTTAGACTTACTAGGGGAATCACTTCATAAATTACATAAATGTCTAACTGCTATTCAATACACCTGAACCTAATATGAAATAATATTTAATGTCAACTGTAATTGAAAAATAGGAATAATATAAAATAAAACACTTCAGGAAATGATATTTAGATTGTAAACAATTCAGAACATTTGTGGAAGAAAATTCTCCAATAACCAAAGTAGCTTTGAAGCAGTTGGTTGGCTACCCAAAGAGACCAATGAGTAGCATCATTTAGCAAAAGTAAATAAAACAGAACTGAAGTGTTAGTCAGAATCCAAACCCCATGAGTTACTAGCTATATGACTTTGGCCAAGTTACTTACCCTCCTCTGAGTCTCAGGTTCCCTATCTGTTAAATGTGACGATTTCTATTCTAATTTCCTCGTAAAGTCACTGTGTCAAATGAGCCATATACAGATGCAGGAACACATTATGCACCTTTATTACTTTACACAGGTTTGCTGCCACATGCCAAATCTAATTCATTTCACTCCTTACACTTGGTCCACATAGAACTGCTGGGCTGGGCACCAAGGTAAACTTTAAACTAGAAGCATTACTTTGACTTCTGAACGACATAGCATATTACCAAATGTGTCAGTTAAGACTGAAATGTTCTCATCCACATCCTCCTTGCCCCGATTTCCTGGCCCTGTGGGGACTGGACCATACCTCACCAACCTCAGCATTTCTACCACCACCACCAGTATAATTCCCACCCCCTATCAAATTCCATGCAAAGCAAGTCTTTGTGATTACTTGCTAGTTTTTATTTAATTCTATAACTATGATAATTATGCTGTGATTTGATAGTATGTAATTCTCATGAGTGCAAAATTTATAAAGAATAGTAAATGTACATCTAAGACAACTTTGAAAAAGAAAATAATGATTCGTCCTACAATAATCAAAATATTTAATAAATCTTAAGTAATTTAAACAGGTTGGAAATTGTAGAGTAACACATAGGTTTGTGGAGGGAAACAAAGTGCTTAGAAATTAATGCAAAAGCAATATGAGAACATGGCATAAGATACAGAAAGTTTCACAAGTCTCTAGAGAGACTATTCAATATATGGCATTTGGGGCCATTGGCTTGCCCTATGTGAATAAATAAGACTGACATTTAAAAAGATTAAAATACTTACACTATACACCAAAATAGCATGCCTATATCTTAAATATCTATAAATGCAAAACCCGAAAGACTACCACTACTAGAAAAACATAGAGAATATATTTATGTTCTTGGGGTAGGTAATAATTTCAAAACACCAAAAGTACAAACTGCAAAGGCAGACATGACAAGTCTGATTATGTGTAAACTGTGCATAAAGTTAAAAAAAAAACCCACAAACCAGATGAAAATAAAGAGATGAGGAAAATATATTTGCAATATACGTAACAAGATTACTATCCAAATTATATAAAGAATTTTAACAAATCAATAAAAGAAGGCAAGCAAGCCAAAGGGCAAAGAATATCAGCAAATACAGGGTCCAGGAGAAGTAATGCCTGCTTGAGTGTAGTTGGTAGAGTAATAATATGGGTGTAATAATTATAGTTTTAATTTGAACATTTCACCTAAAATGTCATATGGTGTGCTTGAGTGTGACATTGTTATGTTACAGAATTACATGCTTATGATTTTGTAATAAAAGAGATGCTATTTGGGCCAGACTCTATATATCAAACAAGAGGAAATCTAAATAACCTCAAAAAAGCCCCCAAAATGCTGAAGAAGAGATGTTACCCTTGTTAATTATTAAAGAAGTGAACATTGAGATTAATGGTAAGGCGAAGTTTTTTTACTTTTGAGGTTAACTATTGGGAACCGTTCTGGTTTCAGGAGTTGTAACCGCCCCCCATGCATAATAAGGTTGAATGAGTGACCTTCGGACTGTGAGCCACTAAGGAGACAAAGCTTATCTCCCTGACAGGAGCACTGCCTCTGCTTCATTCATCTCTGACTCCCAATTCTTGGTCAGTTAGTCAATGACAGGTAAGACCCCTCACGGGGCGGGGTGGGGGCAACCTAAGCCAGGCACAACCACTTGGGAGGCCCTCAAGGAAGGACTTCAGGGGGCTGCAGCAAAGAGGGGGTAATGGACCCTTGTTCCCCAGCTATTCTGACATAGCCTGAGTTCCCCATTTCCATCTAGGAGAAGCACTTCCTGGCTCTAATCCACTTAAATCTGAAACTATGACAGAGGTCGGTGCAGCCCTCTGCCAGCTAAAGCAGGTTCCAGAGTGATCAGGCATAAGAAAGAATTTGTAAAATCCTGTGAAGCCTGCTTTGCTAAGAGTGCTCTTATTCACATGATAAGGGTCCAAGCAGGAAATGAGAATGTCTCCCAAAGTTTTTGCAACCCCCTTACCTGACAGACACTGTCTCAGATTAAGCCCTCAGATTTCTTTGAAATGTTATCTATTGTTTGAGCCTTGCTGCCTGACATTGATTGATGAGCTTTACCTGTATTCCTGTGTGTTACAAACCTAATAAAAGCTATTGAGGAAGGGGCTCTTGGTCCTTCTCCTTTGAGAGATTGACCACCTCTCCTCCCCAAGCAGATCATGTCTTGGTAGTTTTATTCTCATCCGTGGCAGATGGGGGGCTCTGCATGCAAAGTTCCCCCATAGTTAACACAAGTAAAAAGTTCTGACAATATCAAGCAATATGAAGATAGTTAAAGAACAGAGATGGATATAGTGAAAAGGGTGTGCTCGCACACTCCTGGGACACAGCACACACTGAATAGACACTTTAGAGGGATATAGCCAATTGGTTCCTCTTCTGGACATGCTCCCTAGAAAACCTCTCACACCTATGCACAAGGGCACATGTATAAGGACTGTCACTGAATTTTTGTTTGTGATAGTAAAACAAAGAAAATCTAAATGTCTAGCTAAAAAGAAAGGGGTAAAAAAAAGATGATATAACATAACTATTATGCAAAAGTTAAAGAAGCATATGCCATATCTAAGCAAATTAACATAAATAAAAATAATGTTTATTCAAAAAAGCAAGATAAAGAATAATATGTATGCGTATTTACATTTATATATGAGTACAGTGTATTAAAATGATACAATGTTGAATGAAAAAATACTTAATAAACTCATAATTTTTGTTGTCTCTGGGGAGAGAATAGAAATACAGTAGGAATGGTGGTCAAAGGGGATTTTAGTATATCCATCTTGTGTTATTATTTCCACAAATCAACAAAAAGCTGAAAGAAAATATGACAAAATATTAGCAGTTGTTAATTCTGATTGTAGGAATATATTTGTTGTATTATTCTCTGCACTGCTCTGTAACTTTTAAATTTCACAGTATTTTAAAAAAATGATGAAGAATCCCTAATCACTGACAAAACATCACTGATACAAGAAGAGAGTGTCTGGAGAAACACTGAGCTGGGTGCCAAACCAGTTCCTGTGGAAGTGGAGACCCAGCTGTAGAAGAGAGCCACAGACTTAGGGGTGGCAAGGGACCACACATGTCCTGATTGAGGTAAGTGATTGCTAGTGTGGCCAGGACATTGCAAACCTTTTCAAGGTCTCGATGTGCATGGACTCAGCTCTAAAGCTGTGAGTTAAAACAGAACTCTCTGCTTAATGATGAAAAAAAAACTTGCCATTAACTACTACAAAGAAACCCAAGAAGTTCCAAGTATTGAATAATTTTAAATGACCAATCTGAAATTAAGAAAAGCCTAATTCACAGAATATTTTAAAAGAAAAGTCATGATATTACTCTCAAATATATACTATAGCTCCAAAAATTGTCTAAGACTATTTTTCAAGCAATGTTATTTGGCTTTTAAGATTAAGAAATGCCGTGTACACATAGATACATGATAATCCTGAAAACTGTCATATAACAGATTAAATGAGCCTTACATAACCTTATTCTTGTTATTAATTTATTGAATAAATCACTCCATACCAAAGAAAGGTAAATTTAGCACAGTCCTGCTGGAATTATTATGAACCCATTTACACAGAGCTTTCTTATATGTTGTGGGCACTGATTAGCCTCCATTCACAAGTAAACACCTTCTATGATTTCTAAGAAATAGCCTGGAAGTGATGGTAGCTAAGTTCAAACAACAGTAGTCAAAAGTCATTCAGGAGAGACTGGGACAGCAAGGGTCACTTACTGTCACTAAGCGTCCAAGCGGTGAGGTCTTCACTCCATTCCCCCTGGGCCTTGGTATTGACTCTGGCTCGAACTACATATTGCTCCCTGGGGTGTAAATTGTTAAGTAGTACTGATGTCAAGTTGCCTGGCACTTTAACATTCTGCTGATCACTTTTCATTTGCACAGATCTCCTCTCAACTTCAACATAAAAGTCATCTTCTGAGCTTGGGAATATTGGTTGCCAGGTCAAATTTAGAGTGGTCTGACTTTTTGGTAGAAGACTGAGACCTCTCGGAGGAGGGAGACCTGGGGGAAAGCAGGAAGATCATTATTTGTATACAGGGTGAATGAAGGTAACAAGCAGCCCCAAAGTGCAGCTCCACAGAATAATCTTGGCCCCTAGTGTGATACACGATTTCACAAACTATTGAATAAACACAAGCTAGCAGCCACTTGTACCCAAATAGTAAACCTTGAAAATTATTCTAGTATGTCATTTAGATAATTATAATACAGGAATACAACCCCTTTGGAGGATAATTTGGGAATAGTTTTCAAGAGCCCCTCAAATTATGCATAATTTGGCCCTATAATCTGACTACTAATGATTTACCCTAAAGAAATAATCCAAAGGAAGAGAAAACCTATGTGCATGAAGGTGTTCATTATAACATTATTTATAATGGCAAAATATTGGAAGAAACCTAAGTGCTCAAAATAGGAAAATGCTTTAATAGATTACGAAATAGCCATCCAATGGATTAAAATAGACAATTGGGAAAAGTATGAAAACCCAATAAAAATATTTATAATACATGAGAAAAAAAACTTCCATTGCAACTTGGTAAAAGTAATGTCTACAATTGGTGAAAGATAGGAAGGAAACTGATAAAAATGAAAACAATTAATTTGCCAAGTTTATGGGTTTGTAGGGTGAGTGTTTGTGTTACCATTTTGAGCAACACATTTTAAAGCAATTTTGAGATTACTTCCCCTAAACAGGGAGAATTTCAGACATGACAACAGCAGTGGCAGCAGGGCCAGTCCCAGCCTTGCTCCGATCACAGGAGAATATGGGCTACCAGCACCATAACAGAATAGAAATAATGTGGGCTTTGAAAACAGAGAGCATGCCACTTTAGCTTTGTGACCTTGGGAAAATCTACAGCTTCTCCAAGTTCATGTGTAACACAGAATGAAAATACCATTATTGGACTTCTGGCCAAGATGGAGGTGTAGGTGGAAACACTGTACCTCCTCGCACAGCCAAAATTAAGGGCAACAAAGATTTAGAAACAAAAACACAACCAGAATAGAAAGAAAATTGAACTGTACGAAGTCCAACAACCATTCATCCAGACCAGTAAGGGGCGGAGTCAGCGGCCAGCCGAGAGGGGTCATGGCAGGAAAAGGCAGTGGCTGACAGACCCCGGCACACAGGTGGAGCGGGGCTAGCAGATTCCGGGCACAGGGAAGAAACTAGCAGACCCAGTGAGGCGCACAAGGCAGTTGGCTGACCATGGTCACACATTCGCGTGTAGATAAATCAGGCAAAAATGGGCAGTGAGACAGACCATGCTACCCAGAGCCCCAGTGACAGGAAATAAAGCCTAAAAGCACTGATTGAAAAGGCGCCAGGAGAGACTCCCAGCCTCACAGGGGAATTCATTGGAGAGACCCACAGGGTCCTAGAATGTACACAAGCCCACCCACCCAAGAACCAGCATCAGAAGGGCCCAATTTGCTTGGGGGAGGTGTCAGAGGGGACTGACATCCTAGAGAGAGTGGAGCAAGCAACTTTGTTCCCTCTCTGACCCCGCCCCCACATACAGCATCACAACCCAGCCACTGGGTTGCCCTGCCCTGGTGAACACCTAAGTCTCCACCCCTCACACATAACAGGCACGGCCTGATCAAAAAATTATAACTCAAACAGAAGAACAGATCAAAGCCCCAGAGCCAATACTTGTAAGTGACCAAGAGATAGCCAACCTATAAGATGCACAGTTCAAAACACTGGTGATCAGGATGCTCACAGAATTGGTTGATTTTGGTCACAAATTAGATGAACAAATGAAGGCGATGATAAGTGAAATGAAGAAAAATGCACAGGGAACCAATAGTGATGGAAAGAAAACCAGGACTCAAATCAATGGAGTGGACCAGAAGGAAGAAACAAACAACCAAACAGAAAATAATGAAGAAACAAGAATTCAAAAAAATGAGGAGAGGCTTAGGAACCTCCAGGACATCTTTAAACATTCCAATATTCAAATTATAGGGGTACCAGAAGGAGAAGAGGAAGAGCAACAAGTGGAAAAGTTATTTGAACAAATAATGAAGGAGAACTTCCCCAATCTGGTGAAGGAAATAGATTTCCAGGAAGTCCAGGAAGCCCAGAGAGTCCCAAAGAAGTTGGACCCAAGGAGGAACACACCAAGGCACATCATAATTACATTAGCCAAGATTAAAATGAAGGAGAGAATTCTAGAAGCAGCAAGAGATAAGGGGACAATTACCTACAAAGGAGTTCCCATATACTGTCAGCTGATTTCTCACAAGAGACCTTACAGGCAAGAAGGGGCTGGAAAGAAGTATTCCAAGTCATGAAACGCAAGGACCTACATCCAAGATTGCTCTATCCAGCAAAGCTTTCCTTTAGAATGGAAGGGCAGATAAAGCGCTTCTCAGATAAGGTCAAGTTCAAGGAGTTCATGATCACCAAGCCCTTATTATATGAAATGTTAAAGGGACTTATCTAAGAAAAAGAAGATGAAAAATGTGAACAGAGAAAGGACAGCAAACTCACAGTTATTAACAACCACACATAAAACAAAAGCAAACTAAGCAGATACCTAAATCAAGAGTGGAGCCACAGAAATGGAGATCACATGGAGGGTTAGCAATAGGGGAGTGGGAAGAGGAGTGACAGGGGAGAAGGTACAGAGAATAAGTAGTATAGATGGTGGGGAGAAAGTACATGGGGAGGGCAAGAGTAGTGTGGGAAATGTAGAAGCTAATGAACTTATGACACATGGACATGAACTAAAAGGGGGGAATGTGGGTGGGAGGGCATGTGTAAGGTGGATGGGAATGAAGGGGGGGAATAGGACAACTCTAATGGCATAATCAATAAAATATATTATAAAATTTAAAAAAAACTATTAAACCCTCAAAAAAATTAAAATACCCATCTTCCAGACTCAGGAGAAATAAATGAGGTAATGGGTGTGAAAATATATTTAGAATGTGTTAGACATTCTATTATCATGACCTCCCTCTCTCTCTCTCTCTTCTTCCCTTCCTTCCTAAAATATCTTATCTTGTGTCAGTGGACAGAAGAGGAATTTATGTGTTTTCAGTTAATTATAGTAAATTGATTTTTAAATTCCAGATATAAAGCATTTTCAAAACATAGACTAGAGCTCTGGCTGGGTGACTCAGTTGGTTGGAGCATCATACCATACACCAAAAGATTGTGGGTTCAATGACCAGTCAGGGCACATACCTAGTTGTGGGTTCAATCCCCAGTTAGGAGGCATATAGAAGGCAACTGACAGATGTTTCTCTCATATCTCTCTCTCTCTTTCTCTATCAATAAGCATATCCTCAAGTGAGTATTAACAAAAAAAAAAAAGAAAAAAAGATAGACTAGAGATTCTCTAACCCACACATTCTCAGTGGGGACATTATTGCCCCCAAGGTAGCAAAAATTGGTTCTTAGGGTGTGAGAAATTTTTAGATATTATAGTGGTTTATGAAGGACCACAATATACTGTAAACAGATTTGCAGTATTAAAATTCATGGCAGGAGAGACATTGGAAGAAAATAGCCATTTCTCCTAAGGAGAAAAATATCTAAAATCTCCTGGGGGGGGCGGTACTTTAAAAATAAAAATAAAAAGATTGAGAAACATTGCTCCAACTGTTGACTAGAACTGAGAGGAAGGGTCTGTTTCCATGCAGGGGGAGACTGACACTCCAGCTCTGGCTGCTATTAGACTAGGGAGAACCTGCAAGCAGGTTCTGCTGTAAATGGACTAAAAACTAGAAATATTTATCAAGTATAGAATTTCTTTATCAGGCATAAAGAAATGGTGCCTTTGGACTCCCAGGGAAAAACAATAATTGGAGAAACAAAAAAAAATTAAATCTGAGTATCTAGTGTGGTGATGCATCAGATACATCACCATGGGCAAATTATTAATCACTCTGAGACGCTAAACATTTTCTATTCTATAGATTTTTCAATCTACAAAATAAGGAAGATGCTAATTCTTACCCTTTAAAGTAATACGAATTGAGTATGTGTGAACTTGAAACCACAAAGCACTGACCAGGTACAGACAATTGTACAGAGTAAACACTGGAAGAGAGAACTTGACAAGAGATCATTCCAATGTCTCAGAGAACATCTGGGTAACAGATCGCTGGAGCCCCAGTTAGCACCAAGGAAACTTCACAAATTTAAGGGCTCTTCAGTGAACACAACAGAAGACCACTAGATAGTGACTAACATTGATTAACCAAGAAATATTGCTACACGAATCACTTAGATTGTGTGGACGCAGGACCACCATTATTTGCTAACTTTTTAGAAATTCAAATTCTTGAGTTCCACTCCCTATCCCAAGCCTATGGCACCAAAAAGCTCTGGGGTGGGGCTCAGAAATGTTTCAACAAGCTCTCCAGGTGATTCTGATGAACACAGATGTTTGGGAACCAGCGGTTTATGGAGGCATATATGATAAGAAACAGCTTAAAGAGATGAAAGTGGCTCCCTATCGGAAGCAGGACTAGGAGGTGGAGGGGAGGAGCAGAGGGTTGCTGTTGCTTAGACAAAGTCTTTCATTTTATTTGGTGTTTTAACTATGTGCATGAATTTCTTTGAAAAATTAAAAATTATTTTTAAAAACAAATAAACTGGGATTTCTGAAGCATGTATGTGGCAAGAACCTGGCCTGGGCCCTTAGGATGGAAACAGGAAACTGTGGGTAAAACTTAGCAGCCAAGGCTCAGCACAGTCGCTACTAAGTAAATCCCAACTCCTAAGGGAGGTCCCTGCCTTCCTGAAGGCTCATCTGCTTCCTTCTCTGTCCTCCTGGACTGCCACAGACCCCTCCCCCAGGGAGACAGACCAGCGTGCAGCCCAAATAAAGGATCGGTTTGGCTCCAAATTGCTACCCTTCCTGTCACTTTCCCACCCATTCAAAAGCGAACTCCTTCCACCTCCATCCCCACCCACCCACTCACCCACCACCACCCTTCCTGGTCTTCCTTCCTCTTTCCCCTTCCTCCCCCTCCCACCCAGCTCGTGAATAAATGCTGTTTGCTTCAACTGACCGATGGAAGCTGTTGTGAACCGTCTCACGGGTCCAGGATGCCCTTCCCCACCCTCTCCACGCCGGACCAGCTGCACGCAGAGCTCGTATTCTGTTCGAGGTTCCAAATAGTTGAGTGTAACAATCTCATTTGTCACTGAGAAGAGGGAAGGTCCAGGAAACTTAGGTTGGCACTCTTTTACAAATTCTCTAAATTGCAATGTCGTTATTGTGATGTGAACTAATGTTAGGTTTTTAAAAATACAATGTCTTAGTGAAACAGAGAGGCAGTTCCATTGTCAAGGAATTACCATTCCTAAATTAAGGAAAATAAGGCTGCTTAAAGGAAATTAAAGGACAGATTATGCTGTGTACACCGACTATTCCTGTGCTGATTACTTAATCATGTCTGCTCTAGTCTTTTCATTTGTAGAATAAATCACACAAACATTCAACTCTGTGGAATACCAATCTGATTGGGGTCAGGGAGAATCTCCATTTAGAACTACAAATAAAATCATTTAATTTCTACTGTCTTCAAGTACATATAGTGATTGCAAGCAAGCTATCTAGAGGAGAAAGCTCTGAGGGTTTGCTTACAATGAAAGAATAACGGATTTGTACTGGTTCTATCACTACAAGGGAAGGGATCTGCAGTACTTGAAAACAGAGCCCATTAACAAGCGGTACATGCTGCTTTTCTCCTTAGCTATGGGCTTCAGGCAGCCTCTTTCTCCATGGATCCTGCAAAGGTAGATTTTTGCCTCACCGTATGATAAATTCTTGGCGACTAAGAAAAAAGTGGGCTGTGTTCAGAGTCCTTAAAAGACCATTTTGTGGATGTCTACTTGAATTATTACCAACATATGTATTTAAAAGCTGCTTTTGAATAAGACTTAGCCATCGATGCTGGAAGTAGCAATCCCACCCATCAGCCTTATGTTGCTGGGATTTTTAATTTCAGGTGAGTCTACGATAGCATGTGAAGAGCTCAGTAATAATACTGAGACTTTGTTTAACACACCCAGATCAGCAAGTGTTGTTAAGCCCCAAACCCTTCTTTTCTTTTCCTATTCTATAACTCCCTTAAGTATCTCCATACAGTGGGCAGAGGGCCTTTTCCAGAAGCTAACAGTTATAGTGACAATAAAGCACTGGTGGAGGGATGTGAGTTGCCTACAAACATCACATCACAGGTCTTGCTACAGATGGCACAATTCAAGCAGCACTGTTGAGATAATGCTCAGTTTTCTTTTTTAAAATGGTGATTTTACATCATCATGCAATAAACAGAACTCTAATTTGGGTTTCAAAATAAATTTGACAAATGTATGAAACTGTTTTCATGAAAACTTTGACATTTTATCACATTTTGTGGAACTATTTTTTTTCTTTCAGGAAATAGAGGCAGGAGCATACACTCTGCCCCCCCCCCGCCCCCCCACCCCACCCCAGTCCAGGCCAGTCGGCCACAACCTAAACTTTTCCGGCCCACGTTCCTCTCAAAATCTCATGGGTTAGGAGCCTGCAGAACAGGGCAAGTGAAACGTGCAAAAGAACAAACAACTCAATACAACAGCAACAATTACCCCTTGAATTTGGGCTGATTGGGTCTCTGTGTCTTTCCAGTAGCCCCTGGAATTTCCTGTTATCATATTTAGAGCACAAACACATACCTTTAACCATGACCAATCAAAGTACAGTAACTGAAAATGGGACCAGAGAGCCAGAGAATCCTGAAAAAGAACTATTGGCATACAGGGTTGGGCCTTAATTGGTATACAAATAACGCCTTCTTGAGTGTGGTTGTTAGGGTAATAATATGGGTGTGATAATATATAATTTTCATTTGAGCATCTCACCTAAAATTTCATGTGATGTGCTTGAGTGTGATATTGTTATGTTGCAGAATTATATGCTTATGATTTTGTAATAAAAAATAGGGGCGTTATTTGTGCCGGACCCCTGTAGATAGTAATGCCTGATGCAGTCTGTTCTGTGTTCCATACCACACCCCCACCTTCAGAAATTGGTCTCAGAACTCAGAGGGTCCTATCACACTCTATCTTTAATACTCTGAAATGAAATCCTCTGCTACAGCCACTAGCACAAGGTAGAGGCCTAGGCAAAGAGAAGGATTTCTATATTTGGGGAGGAAAATTTTTTTTCCTGCTGCTACATCCCCAGCTACAGCCTTTTCTGTCCAAACCTTACCTTGAATGTGCCGCCAAGCCTCATAATGATTGACAGGTTTGTAGAGAAGCTTCTTTGATTTGATTGGTCCATCCCCAAAGTAAGGCTCAGAGCTGATGTTGATGACAGCAAAGTTATGTCCAGTTTGAATCACATTTGGGGCATTCAGGGGCTTTGGGAGAACTAAACAAAATTTCAGCAATCAGATTAGTTCTTAGATTTAGGGTTCTCCATTGTTGTTAGGTGCCTTTATATTTCCAACAACACCCTCTTAGAGCTCTCAGCTCAGATTCAATGTAATCACCTGCTCAGTCATCTACCCACTTAGCTATTGCCTCTCCAACCCATGTCCACAGTCAAAGTGCTTTCTTAAAATATGAGCTCTCCTCTGCTCACGGCCTTTCAGTAGATTTCCATTACATTTAGAATAAAATATAAAATTTATACCCTGACCTGCCAAGCCTTTCACAAGTGAGTCCCTGCCTCCCCTCCAGCCTCCTCTTCCTCACCCAATACCCTCCCGTCCCACTGAACAACCTTCAGTACATCCAACCAACAAAGCACCAGACTCCTGTTTTCCTCATATTTTTGTAGATGCTGTTCTACAGGAAAGAGATGCTTCACCTCCCACTATTCTCCAGTTAACTCTTACCTATCATTCAACCCTCACTGCCAATGTGACTTCTTCACAAGGGCTATCCTAGAACCTCCCTTAGGTTTTTATAGAACTTATACTTGTGCTTCATTGTAATTATCAGAATTTATTATTCTTTGTGACTTAGTATGATTATTTGATATTGGTCTTCCTGCTAGACTATGTATTTATTCTCTCCTCTTTTTAGGGGGTGGTGGTGAGGGAGCTGAAAACAACACAAAAATATCTTACAGTTCTGAAAGTCGGAAGTCAGACATGGGTCTCCCTGGGATAACATCAAGGGGTTAGAGGGGCTGTGTTCCTTCCTGGAGGCTCTATGGGAGAATCTGTTACTGTGTTCTTTCTGGCTCCTAGAAACTACCTGCATTGCTTCACTCATGGCCCCTTCCTTCACATTCAAAGGCAACAAGCTGTATTTCTCTGACCCTTCTTCCATTGTAACATATCTTTCTGACTGGAGCCAAGGAAGATTCTTTGCTTTTAAGAACTCATGTGATTGGAGTGGATCCCACTGGATAACACGGGGTAATCTCCCCATCTCAAAGACTATATGTTCTCAGTGGGGAAAATAGCACCCCGTTAAGGGGGTGAAAATTGGTTTTTCAGGGAATAAAAAAATCATTATTTATTATAATGGTTTGTGGCCTTCCAAAGAGCCACAGTACATAAACAGATATACAGTATATCTGTGATGTTAACATTTTATGGTGACAGAAAGAGTTTTAGAGTAAAATTTCTAAGAGGGCTCCTAAATGGATAAAGATGAAGAATTTGTAAGACACTGCAGTAGACTCTACACCCCACTAGGACAAACACCATGTGGGTTTGTTCACCAGGTGCTGAATAATTGTTCACCAACTGAATTTCCAGTGAGCTGAAGCTCCATTCACCTGCCCTTTGAGAAATGCATAATTGTTCTTTTCTTTCATCCACAAAAATATGTATTAGATAGTATAGACCATTTCAGATTGCAGGGCATATTACAATGTTCAATAACTTTACTTTATCTCTCTGTCTTAATATTTTAACTCACAATCCGTAAAAATGACTGTCAACTCTTTGCTCAATAGCATCTTCTCAGGGAAGCTTGACTACCTCATTTAGAATTGGCCACCCCACCAGCCCTGCCCAGCATTGTCTACCCTCATTTCTGCTTTATTCTTCTCCATGGCCCTTAGCATCTTAGCAAACCACTCATTTTTCTAATTTATTTGTTCACTGTCTATATCTCTCCATCGGAATGAAGCTCCATGATGGAAGAGCTTTTTTTTTCCCTTCCTTGTATTGTGCATTGCTATATTCTCAAGCCTAGAACATAATAGTCCTTTAGTAAGGTGTACAGAGTGACTCAATAAAGTCTGAGGAGTAAGCTGCCTAAGGTCAGGATAATGAATCCAGTAAGAAGCCGAATCGAGCAGTGTGCCCTGACTGGAACCCGACTATGCCAGTGTTAAGTCAGGTAAGTCTGGGTACACATTTTCTTAGATCAGTTTCTGAAGAGAGCACTCTGAAAAAAGGGAGTAAATTCATTCATTAAGCTATGCTTTCCTTGTATGATCACATAGGACCAACGGTTTGTTTAAATCATCAAAATGCATATTTTGTTATTTTGTTATAGTCCTTAGTGCAGGTCTCTTATAAAAGAGATAATTTGATAAAGGTAAAAAGATTGCCCCAAAGTTTCCTCTTAGTAATTTATCATTTTGTTTTTTCTCTTTTAATCATTCTTATAGATATATACATATTGTAAAGCACAAAAATCTAGGTGTATTTAGCTCGAGGGATCTTACCTATATACACTCCTATGTAACCACTAACCAGAATGAGATAGAGAACATTTCTAGCCCCCACTTCAAAACACCAAGCACCGTATATCCCTTCCCAGGCAATAGAGAACTACTCTCCTGACTTGTTATTATAGATTAGTTTTGCCCATTCTTTATCTTTATATAAATGGAGTCATATAAAGCATGTACTTTCTTTTGTTCATTATTATGTACCAGGAATACATTCTTTTTAAATTGCTCTTTAGTTTTCCACTGTATGATGCTATGGCTGAATTGAATTCTCCTCCAAATTCAAACATTGAGGTCTTAATCCCCAGTACCTCAGATGTAACTACATTTAGAGATTGGGTCTTTAGGGAAGTAACTAAGTTAAAATGAGGTCATTAGAGCAGTTCCCTAATCCAATAGGACTCTTGTCCTCATAAGAAGATTAAATTAGGATATACGCATGTACAAAGGGAAGGCCATGTGAAGATAGAAGGAGAAGACCCACAACAAGCCTAAGAGAGAGGTCTTAGAAGAAACCAACTTTGTCAACATCTTCATCTTGGATTTCCAGGCTCCAGAACCATCAATTTCTGTTGTTGAAGGCCCCAGTCTGCCATATTTTGTTACAGCAGCCCTAACTAGTAATACATATGAATGTACCACAGGGTATTTATCCCTTCTATTGCTCATGGACATTGGGGTTAATTTCAGTTTGGGGATATTATGAATAAAACTGTTATGAATATTCTTGAAAATGTCCATTTTGAACATACGAACACATTTTTTTGTGAGCATATACCTTGGAGTAAAATCGCTAGGTGATAGGGTATGGGTATGATTAGCTTTAGTATACATTGCCAATTTCCCAAAGTCATTGTACAAATTTGTACTCTGGTAATAAAGCCTAGTATCTATTTTTTTAATACTCTGGTTAAAGACACTGATTAATTTTTCTAATGGCTATTTCCACTTCATGAATCTCAATCAATATGACAACGAAGAGGCATCAGTGACTTAGAGCTGTAGATGCATCTGTGCACTGCATCATTTGCTGTGTCATTCATTAAAAATATAAAAAGTAAGGTTCTCTAAACAACAAAACAAACAAGCAAGCAAAACATAACCAAAGACAGTGAAATAGAAAACAGGCTGAGAGTAACCAGAGTGGAGAGGGGAGGGAATTTCAGGGGAGAAGGAGAAAGGTTTACAGGAACAAATATAAAGGACACATGGACAAAAACTAAGGGGGGTTGGAAATGGGAGGGAGGTGGGGAGCACTGAGGGAGGTGGACTGGGATGGGAGTAAAAGACAGAAAATTGTACTTGAATAACAACTAAAATAAAAATTAAAATAATAATAATAAAAGTAAGGTTCTCCTGAATCTTAGCAACATGGTTTGGTTTTTTGAATCATTATTACTTATTTTCCATGGATAACAAATATTCCCAAAGTTTTAAAAATAATATAATTTGCTTTGTCTGTATGTCATTTCCTAGAAATTATTTTGATAATACAAATATTCTGAATAAAGCAGATCTGGGATTTTTCCAGTAATCCAAAGAATATTGAGGATTCTGAGATGATTCACATGGATTCCCAGGGCAGAGAATCTAAATCTATGAAGCTCTATTTATGTTACTATTGTGATTAAACTTTAAAAAAAATTAAATTCTAGGTATTTATATTAATCTCAGTTATAGAAATGACCTCTTGGTTCTCCCAAAGATTTCTAACCAGGTAATAAAGTGGGTCAAATAGAAATCAACCTTGGTCATCTTGCTTCCTCATCTGTAATGCAAGAAACTCAGAAAGCAAAATGATGCAGGATTTGGAGTCAGGAGACGCAGATTCACAATTAAGATTTGTTGCTTACCAGATATACTACCTTAAACAATTTAACTAAGTCTTCTGAACCTGTTTCCTGATTGGTAAAGTGGGAACAACAATATCTATTGCATAAGTTTCTTATAAAGATTAAATAAGATGAAATTTGTGAGGTAGTTAGTTCACTGCCTTTCCAAGAACATACACCAAGAACTTTTAGTGCAAACTCGATCACTAACTCTGCATCATGTTGCAGAAGTGAAGGGAACCAGGTTTGCTAAAGTAATTGTGGTGATAGAAATGTATTGGCCTCAGAAGCTACTGAGTTGGTCCATTCTATCCTAGGACAGTGTAAAAAAAAAAAGAGAGAGAACTTTTAGGTGCCTTTGTCTGAGTGGATTCATAAGTAACTTCCAAATTTAAAATTCTTTATTGTATCTATGTATACCAGCCAAGCTAACTTGGATTCATCTTCACTTTATTTCTTCTCTTCAAGCTGCAAATTTATATATACCCACACAGATTAATTTGAATCTTGAAAAAAAAATTTGTAGCAGGATAAATATAATACTGAATATGTGAAAACATTTATGTTAGTTATATAGGATAGCCTGGCCATCCTAAGTGAGTAATCCTCAAAATTTTTCCAAATTATTCTCTACAATAATGAATAAGAAGTCACAACAATGATGAAACATTTTATGAAATATAAATATGACCAGACATTTTGTATGAGACGCAATTGTAAAAAGTGCTTTATATACCTAATAAATCTTCACAATAACCCTGAGAGGTAGATAACTAAGCTTCATTTACAAATAAAGAAAGGCTCAGACAGGTTAAATTCATGTTCTTAGGGCCACACACGTTACTAGCTATGAGGGACAAAAATCAAATCCGGGACTATGTAACTCCAGAGGTCATATACTTAATCCTTCCTTTACATTTTCATGCACATAAACAATTTTTAAAGGCTTAGTATCTTGGAAAATATCCAAAAGACATTTTAGTGGTCAGATTACATTTTTATCTAGAAGCAGCACCCAGCAATGCATAAACTAGGCTCATGAAGGATACAAGCTCTTCCTCTGGAAAAATGGAGCTTACCTTTAACTGAAATGTTGAAAGGCTTTTCCACCACCCCAGCCACGGTGTTCGCACTGCAGACCCAAACTCCTGAGTCAGGGGGGAGGATCCGGTGGATGGTGAAGGTGGCCACTGAGAGATGACCCGTATGGTTAAAGTCTTTTGGCTGGAAAGGTCAAAAACAAAAAAATAAAAGCTTCTAGGGAGGTGTAAACACAAAAGTTCATAACACTGACCCCATCTAATTGTTTAATAAGAAGTTTTCTAGGAGAGATTAAGAAGTTCAATGCAATGCTTGTATAATCATTGGCTTATTTCCAAAGCTATTGTAGTAGCCCTGAAAGTTTATATTGGGCTGACGCCCTCACAGATCCTGTGTTGTATTTGTGTGTTTGGGATTATGGGGTAAATAGTTACGAGCAAAACGTCTAACTCCTTTTACACTGCTTCTGGCAACATTTGCTCCTTTCTGGTCTAACACAGAGATGGCTGGGTGAGAGGATGAAATGGCTTCCTAGAGTGTCTGAGGGACTGCCAAGCGTGGTGTTACAGAAAAAGCCAGGGCTCTGAAGACACGTTCACACACCAGTTCTACCACTTGTGACCAGTTCCTTAGTTACTTAACTTCACCAGGCAGCTTGCGCTTCTACAAAAAGGGGACAGGTAATGTTAACTAAGAAGATGGATACAGAATGGGTGGCCCTGACTAGATGATAGCTGTTGCTTCCATTAACTTTTGGAAAGACCAACAAAATTTTGGAAGCTATCAATTGGCTTCTACCACCTAATGGGCTGTTTGTGTGGAGTCAGAAACATCTCATATGGAGACATCGGTAAAGGCATGTTTTACATACATACATATCTTGCCCCCAACAGGTCGCTTGTATCTGCCTTCCTGCCAAGTTGATTTTCAGTCATCTTTAAGAGACTATTAACTGTTTCAAAATCTTTAGATAAGAAAATACACTAATTTCCTGAAAATCATTTGTGAAACAGAGAAATTTGGGATAGTGGGAGAGAGAAAAGGGAAATACATTGGAAACTAGCTTAGTCATTTCCAACAAAGAAGAACAGCTGTCACACTGCCTTAACCAGTGGTGAGCACCAGCAATGAGGGCAAAATGAAGGGGTAGGGAGACCCAAGGAATACATGCATTCAGACCTATGGGATTTGGTGGATCATGGTGTCTGAACTGCAGATGTGGGAATAGGTCTATCTAGAGTCGAGCTAGCAACATTCTAGTTAAGGAGGATGAAAGCTCCGAGTGGAATCTGGCCTTAGGCATGGTAATTACTACACTGAAAGTTTCTAGTGGTATCAGGAGGGCAGATTAAGAATAAGTCTTACATGAAGCACTGTCCCATCTGGCTTCACCAGGGTCATTTCTTCATTAGCAGGTAGTGGCTGGCCAGACGCTTTGCAGACGGGGTTAAATTTACCACTGTTTACTTCTATGTCATCTGGCAAATCCTCTATCTTTGGGGTTATCCATGGTATGCCTGAATGAAGAAAACAGCACTGTGAAATCTAATCTTTAACACAGCAGCAATAGTAATAATAAAACTAGCTACCATTTAGCAGATCATGCCTGGGGAAAAGCTTTCCAAATATGACCTTGCTTTATCATCACATAAGAAACTTGTGAGGTAGGTCCCATTGTGATCTCCATTTTATAGACGATGAGAGGCAGGCTCAGAGCCCAGATTCGAGCTCAGATCTTTATGAATCCAGTGTTCACACTGTTTACCATAACACTGTGCTACATGATCATCAAGGCCACATCTCCCCTGCCCTTACTTATCAGCCTCTTTCTTGTTTTTTAAAATAATTTTCACAAGAACAAAAGGAAAAACAAGACTAGTTTTTCCATTCAGTGAACAACACTGTGATATTGCTGATCAACAAAATGATCATTGGTTTTGATATACGATAGATGCCTCATTGATTGGGAAGTCTGCAAATGATTAATAACAGTCAGATTTATATCCAAGAAGTAAAGTGGCATATAACTCCCCCAAATTAATTTACAGTTGAGAGCCAAATAAAAACTGTTGCTTCTAATATTGAAAGAAGAAAAAATACCTATGCTTGCAACAAAGATATCAGGATATATAACTATTTTATTCTGAACTATAGCATCTTAGAGAATCTTGGACCGCTGTAACAAAATGTGAGACATGGTTGAAAACAGTCCAACACATTCTTTGCTAGGAGATGGAGGTGCCCCAAGAATGTGCTGTTCCGTATCAGTGCTGAGGACAAGGTTGGGTCACGGGAAACACACCAACAGTGATGCTTTATATTGATATCCTATTTCTCAGGACTAGGATGAAACAGGTAAAGTGTGTGGAGCAGGAGAGAAAAGGGTCTATGACTACAAAGGTATGTCCTTGACATATCTGCAAACTTGGTGACATTGTGATTAGAAAATTGATCAGCTCTGGCCAGTGTGGCTCACTTGGATGGAGCAATGACCTGTAAACTAAAAGGTCATGTGTCTGATTTTCGGTCAGGGCACATGCCTGGGTTGTGGGCTTCATCCCCCACCTTGGGTCACATACCGATCAACATTTCTCTCTCCCATCCATGTTCCTCTTTCTCTATCTCCCTTCTTCTCTCTCTAAAATCAATGGGCATGTCCTTGGGTGAGGATAAAAAAAAATCATCAAAATTTTCAGCTTAAGTAGTTATTCATGTAGAAATTTTAAAAAGTGCTTTCGTGCTCCTAAGCAATTTCTTTCCTTTACTTTCCCCTTGCATTTTCTGCAGCTGGATGGAGGTGCAGGTGATGTGCAGGTGGAGCATGGAGTGGTGTTAATTAGGGAAAGGGGACTGCTCCCTGGCAGCTCAGGTTCTGCATCTAGGTCTGAGATTTCTCACATCTTTTGCAACATCAGCCTTGGAACAGAAAGGAAGGAATAAAATACAAAAGGCAAACCCTAAAGCTTGTTAGCTGTCCATTTTCAATCCAGTCCTCTGGTAGCCCCAAAGCATTTCCTTCCCTTCCTAGACCCTCCCAGATTCCTGCCCTGTAACAAAGTCCAAACACTGGGAAAAGAAGAGAAAGTATAAAACTAACAAGCTAAACCCTTTGGAAACACAAGTACTGGTATTTCCCCTTACAAATGTTTTAATTTTTAAAACTTACAGAGTAAAGGCTATATATGTCTTAGATTTCACTAGGTGTGTGTTTCTTTCTATAACATTTCTATTCATTTGATTGAAAAAGTGATATATGTATATTATTTTTAAATTTTGAAAACATATTTCTTTTAATTAAAAAAATGTATATTCTGGGGCAGGAAATAGCAAACTTTTTCTATAAAGGGCTAGATAGTATTTTTAACTTCGCATGCTATAAGTTCTCTGCAGTAACTATTCAACTTGTGTAAAAGCAGCCACACATGACATATTGTAAACAAAAGAGTGTGGCTGTGTTCCAATAAAATTTTCTTTACAACAGATGGTGAAGAAATAAAAAGGAATGAAGTACTGATATATGCTACGACATAGATAAACCTCAAAAACAGCATGATAAGTGAAAGAGGCCAGCCACAAAAGACCACATATTGAGTGACCTCATTTACAGTATATGAACTGTCAAGAATAAGCAAATTTGTACAGACAGTAAATTTATAGTCACCAGGGCTGGAAGGAGGGAGGAATGTGGTTACCGCTAACAGGTACAAGATTTCTTTTGGTATGATGAAAGCATTCTAAAATGAGGTTATGACAATGGATTCACAACTCCATAAATATACTAAAACTCACTGAATTGTACATTTTAAAGAAATAAACTTCAAGGTATAAAAATTATATATCAATAAGGATGTTGAAAAATAATGAAGCAGCTATGGTCTGTGGATCAGTATTTGCTGACCTCTGCTCTGTAGTAATTTATGAACTAGAATTATTTAACATTTCATTGTGAGAGTAATCTTTTCTATTTTTTATACCTTTCTTTTAAAAAAATATCCTTTGTCTAAATCCATCCAAAGTAGTTTTTTCCTGTTGCGCATATCTAGGAAAAAGGCTGGTCCTAGTGAAGAGAGCCAAAGAGGTAGGCAGAGGTCTCAGCTGGCCAGTTGTCACCTAATGTGCTACAAAGAGCATATTATTTATCTCTAGTGGAAAAGGAAATGAGATCCAGTATAAGGGTCCACAGAAAAGAATCAGAAAGCTGTCCTTTAGGACTTGAGATATAGTCTTCGCAGCTTCTGGATGGAAACGGAAGAGGTTTGAGAATCTTGGGCCACTGGGGGAAGAATGATACCAGCAAAGCTTGGTTCAGACGTGCTGAACATGGCCCTGACTACAGCGTTACCTTGCTTTACCTTCTTTCTCACACTGGAGTCCTTGGCGTTCTGGAGAACAGAGGCATCCTTGGAACCGATCACAGATCTCCCCATTGGTGCACCTGCATCTGAGCTTACAGTCTGGCCCATAATACCCAGGCTGGCATGCTGTAAACAGAGATATCAAAAACAAGTGCTGAAATAGGAGAAGGGAGAAAACTCAGACTATAGGTGGCTAGTTTCATTTTCCTCTCCCATCAACCTCACTGCTTCACTTAAAGTAGTATGCGATTTATTAGTATTATTTATCTGAACCACCAGAGATTTAAAGGGTTGGGAAATTCTCCTTCTAGGAGATTTGAATAAGCTCTTACCAGGTCAACCTTCTTATAAATAAATAAATTTTCAAATAAATTTGAAAGCTGGGAATACTGTGCTTCTAATTTTCAGTTTTTAGTCTAATGGTTGGGCAAAATTGATATCAAGTAGGGAAAGTAAACTCCAAAGAAAACCTGTAGTTTATTGACCTAAAGAACCAAAAGATGGAATCCTGGCAACCACAGTCATTGGAGAGTGAGAGGGAAAACCTAGAAAGGGAAAGATAGCAAGAGGAACTCCAAAATCATGGTCTAGTCCCTGAACCACACATACTAGGTGCAGATTTAAAGCAGCTCAGCTAAGGATAAAAGAACTGAACTGAGTTTGAGCTGATGCCTAAGAGTCAGAGTATTCAGTTTGAGTCCTACCAAGTTCATTGCTTGCTAAAACAACAAAACAAAATCAACATTCATATCATACTTCATAGTCTCCACAATGTAACATTCACAATGTCCAAGATACAATTCCAAATTACTCAACATAAGAAGAAAATAAAATAAACAAAGAACAACCAACCTGGATGATCCAGATGTTAGAAAAGGTAGACAAAAATTTTAAAGCAATCATAATAACTATGATCAGTGAGATAAAAGACAATATTCTCATAACAAATGAAACAATGAGAATTAGAGAAATAGAAGCTATAAAAAATTACCAAAAGAGGATCCAAGACAGCAGTGGACTAGGTGGAAGAAACACTCACCTCCTCTCGGGAGCAAATTGGAATTACAACTAAAATATTGAATAACCAATCTGAACAACCAACCGAAGACCAGCTGAATAGAAGTTTTATAACCCAGGATTTATAGAAGACATTGAGACTGGGAGGAAGGGTGGAGACAATAAAAAGGGTGTCCCTGCTCCCATGGGTGGTGGCTGATATTCCAGAGGGGTATCTCAGCTGCAAAGCTTCCCTCTAAGGAATGTGGGGTCTCAACCCCATGCCAGAATCCCTAGCCCAGAGCACTAGAACTGGGAAGAGGTGCTCACATAACATCTGGCTGTGAAAATCAGTGGGGATTCTGTCTGCCAAGGAGAGACAAAAGACTGCCAAAGACACATGCAAACCCCAAAAGGGTCAATGCACAAAATTTCATTTGCACTCCCTCACACTGGGCTCCAGCATAGCAGACTGGAGTCATGTGAGGAGAGGCAGGTTTGTGGCTCTGAAGAGAAAGCTGAGGGTATAGATACCGGGACCTCTGTGCCAAGTAACTCTCCCACACTGTAGACGTCATCTTTCTTAGGTGGAGCACTCACCTCCTATGGCATCAACCTAGGGGAACGCAAAGGCCCCACACTCAGTTCTCTGTTCTCCCCCACACTATGGATCTCATCCCCTGTGAAGAATACAGCTGCCAGGTTGAGGGTGTAGAGGTCTGGGCAGACTCAGTGGGTGTGAGTGACTGAGTGATGTGGCTTTGAAGGAGGGCCATTCCCATTACTTTCCTGTGAACTTGACTGGCACTGCCCCTTCATGAGAGATCCTCTAGCCCCATCCTCTGGGCTCCAGGTAGCCCCTGACCTCCTGAGGTCTGGGCAGAATCCAGGACAAACTGAGTTGTGTGGCTCAGGGGTGCGAGCAACTTCTCCCACCTTCCCCCAAGCCTGATTGGCACCACACCCTCACAGAAGATCCACTAGCCCCGTCTTCCTGACTTTGAGCAATCCAGCCCTGTTGAACTCAGGCTCCTGGCAGACTCTTGAGCAGCCTGAGTTGTAAGGCTATAGGACAAAGGCCATTTTTCCCTTGCATGTGGTGCAGAACCTCCCCTTCATGCAGCCAAATCTTGGTCTGTCTAGACCTGGTACATTCTGCTGACATCACCTGGATGACTCCCTGAGACCTCGCTGCACCACAAAGGTCTGCGGGCACCCATTGGGTGGCAGCTGGACTTGGCATACCCTGGGATATTTGCTGGGTGGCCTCAGACTCAGGACTGGGACTGAGATTAAACCTATATCAATCAGGTGATCATTATTCGCTTCTACCTGGTGACTCACTGAGAACCAACCACATGCAACTTGACTACTGCCAGAGTCTCTTTCAGTGACTGAGCCTTTCCAGCCAGCCAGCAAGCAGGGACAAGTGGAGGTGAATCTCAGGGTGCCTTGGGACTTTTTGGGACCTGCCTCTAGACACAGTGCTGAAAAAAGCCAGCACTGATGCACAACTGGGTCCTTCCTAAGAATACCCGGGCCCTGCAGAGGCAGATCAGCAAGCTGTAGGTCACTTTGTAGTTCCAAACAGGTTGCCCAAAGCCAATAACAGGCAATATCAGACATTGGTCTGCACCAGTGTCCCTCCCAAGAGGCCCCAGAACCAATATTCCCAGTGGCCAGCTTCAGAAAACATCAGAACAAGATCCAATTTGCTTCATAAGCAGCATATCCAAAAGGAGATCTTTGTAGGCACCATATCCTGCTGAGGCAAATTCTGCTTCATGTGGTCAGTACCTACACAGCAGTACATACACTGTGGTTAGGGTTGATCCTCACAGTCAGCCAGCTTGAGGATGAACTCTACAGAGAAATGGCCAAGAGCAAACAAGACTCAATTACAATAGAAGGTCCCACATAACCCACACAAGGGGCATTCCTGGAGATCCAGAACAGGTGAATAAGGAGACTGCACCACTGGGTCCGACAGGACATTTAATACATAAGACCACCTACAAAGACTAGGAGTGATAGCAGATCTAACTAATACATAGAAATAAACACAAAGATGCAGCCAAAATGGAAAGACAAAGAAAAATGCCCCAAACGAAAGAAGAGGAGAAATCTTCAGAAAAAGAGCTAAATGAAATGGAGGCACGCAATTTACCAGATAAAGAGTTTTTTAAATGGTTATAAGGATGCTCAAAAAACTTAGTGTGGATTTCAACAAAGAAATATCAAGCATAAAAAGAACATAAAAACCATTAAGAAACCATTAAGAAATGAAGAGTACAATATCTGAAATGAAGAATATGCTAGAAGGAATAAACAGTAGGGTAGATGAAGCATAAGATCAAATCAGTGATTTGGAAAACCAGGTAGCAGAAAATACCCAATCAGTGCAGCAAAAAGAAAAAAAGTTAGGGAACCTTTGCAACAACATGAAGTGTAACAAATTTTGCATTATAGGGGTACCAGAAAGAAAAGAGAGAGCAAAGGATCGAGAACCTATTTGAAGAAATAACGATTGAAAAAGTTTCCTTCCTGGTAAAGGAAAAAGACGCACAAGATCAGGAAACACACAGAGTCCCAAACAGGATGAACCCAAAGAGGCCCACACCAAGACACAGCATCATTAAAATAGCAAAGTTTAAGTACAAAAAGAGAATCTTAACAACAGCAAGAGAAAGACAGTTACCTACAAGGGAGCTCCAATAAGACTATCAGCTGATTTCTCAGCAAAAACACTTCATACCAGATGACATTAGCAAGAAATATTCAAAGTGATGAAAAGCAAGTACCCACAAACAAGACTACTTACCCAGCAATGCTATCATTTAAAATTAAAAGAGAAGTAAAGGGCTTCCCAGAAAATACAAAGCTGAAGGAGTTCATTACCACCAAACCAGTATTTGAAAAAATATTAAAAGGTCTTCTTTAAGAGGAAGAAGAAAAAGAGAAAAAGAAATACCAGAGGAACATAGTTATAAGGATTAAAATTGCAATAAATACATATCTATCAAAAGATGTAGGTTAGAAGCATGGATAAGAAAACAAGACCCATATATATGCTGTCTACAAGTGACCCATCTCAGATTAAAAAATATACACAAACTAAAAGTAAAGGGATAGAAAAAGATATTTCATGCAAATGGAAATGAAAAAACTGGGGCAGAAATAATTATATCTGACTAAATAGACTTTAAAACAAAGGCTATTATAAGAGGCAAAGAAGGACACTACATAATGATAAAGGGATCCATACAACAAGAGGATATAATCCTTGAAAGGATGTATACCCTCAATATAGGAGCACCTAAATATATAAGGCAAATCTTGATAGACAGAAAGGGAGAGAGCAACAGAAATACAGTCAAAGTAGGGGATTTTAATACCCCATGGACATCAATGGCTAAATCTTCCAGAAAGAAAAATGACAGTAAAAATTACACCAGATCAGATATATTTAATTGATATCTTCAGAGCGTCTCCTGCCAAAGTAGCAGATACACATTCCTTTCAAGCACACATGAGACATTTTCCAGGAGAGATAATATTAGGACATGAACCAAGTCTCAATAAATTTAAAGAGATGGAAATCATATCAAGCATCCTCTCTGAACACAATGATATAAAATTAGGAATCATTTGGAAGAAAAATACTGAAAACATACAAACACATGGAGTCTAAATAACATGTTACTAAACAATGAATGGATGAAGCAAGAAATTAAAGAAGAAATCAAAAGATACCTTGAAGCAAATAAAAATGAGAACACAACAACCCAAAACGTACGGCACACAAAACAGTCCTAAGAAGGACATTCATAGCATTATAGTCCTATCTCAAAACAACAAAAATATCAAATAATCTGACTTTATACTGTTTGAAAGGAATTTCAAACAGAAAAAAACAAAACCCAAAGTAGTAGAAACAAGGAAATAATAAAGATCAGAGCAACAGTAAATGCACTAGAGTGTAAAACACAATACAAAAGATCAATGAACCCAAGGGCTGGTTCTTTGAAAAGATAAACTAGATTGACAACTTTTAACCAGACCCATCAAGAAAAATGGGAGAGGTCCCAAATAAATAAAATCAGAAATGGAAAAGGAGAAATAACAACTGACTCCACAGAAATACAAGGGACCATAAGAAAATATTTTTAAAAACTATATC
This sequence comes from Carollia perspicillata, assembly GCA_004027735.1. Classification (NCBI taxonomy): domain Eukaryota; kingdom Metazoa; phylum Chordata; class Mammalia; order Chiroptera; family Phyllostomidae; genus Carollia; species Carollia perspicillata. Next base: position 42,067 of record PVKM010000018.1, read on the forward strand.
CCAACAAATTGCACAACCTGGCAAAATTGGATAAAGTCCTAAAAACATACAATCCTCCAAAACTTAATCAGGAAGAATCAGAAAATTTTAATAGACCAATTACATCTAATGAAATTGAAGCAGTAATCAAAAAACTCCCAACTAACAAAAGTCTTGCATCTCATGGCTTCACAGGTGAATTCTACCACACATTCAAAGGAGTGCTAAAACTTACTCTCCTCAAACTATTCTAAAAAATTTGGGAAAAGGGAAGAATCCTAAGCTCATTTTACACAGGCAACATTATCCTAATCCCAAAAACAAGTAAACACACTATAAAGAAGTAAAATTAAAGGCCAATATCCCTGATGAATACAGGTGCTAAGGTCCTCAACAAAATATTAGCAAACCAGATCCAGTAATACATTAAAAGATCATACATCTTGATCAAGTGGGATTTATTCCAGAGATTCAAGGTTTGTACAATATCTGCAATCAATAAACATGATACACCAATAAACAAAGTGAAGGACAAAAATCACATAATCATCTAAATAGATGCAAAAAGGTCATAAATTCCAGCACCCATTTATGATGAAAACTCTCACAAAATGGAAATAGAGGAAAATACTTCAACATAATAAAAGCCATATATGACAAAGTCACAGCAAATATCCTAGTCAATGGGAAAAAACTAAAAGCATTTCCCTTAAGATCAGGAGCAAGATAGGGATGTCCACTTGCACCACTCTTATTCAACATAGTACAGGAAGTCCTAGACACAGCAATCAGCAAGAAAAAATAAAAGGCATTCATCTTGGAAAGGAAGACGTTAAACTGTAATTCTTTGAAGATGACATAATAATGTATATAGAAAACCCTAAAGATTTCACCAAAAACCTACTAGAAGTGAATTCGGTGAAGTAGCAGGAGACAAAATAAATATCCACAAATCGGTTGTATTTTTATACAACAATAATGAACTAACAGAAAAGGAAATTAAGAAAGCAATCCCATTCACAACTGCTTCAAAAAAATAAAATATCCAGGAATAAATTTAACCAAGGGTATAAAAGACCTGTACTCAGAAAATGATAAGACACTGAAGAAAGAAATTGAAGAATATCCAAATAAGTGGAAGGATTACATCATGTTCATGGATAGGAAGAATTAACATCATTAACACATCCATACTACACAAAGCAATGTCTAGATTTCATATAATTGCTATCAATATACCAATGATGTATTTCACAGAACTAGAACAAATATTCCAAAAATTTATATTGACCCTAAATAACCACAACAATCTTAAGAAAGAAGAACAAAGCTGGATGAATCTTGTTACCAGGTATCAAAATATACTACCAGTTCATAGTAATCAAAACAGCAAAGTACAGGCATAAAAACATATTTAGATCAATGGGAAAGAAATTTCAGAAATAAACCCATGCCTTTATGGTCAATTAATATTTGACAAAGGAGGCAAAAACATACAATGAGGTAAAGACAGTCTATTCAATAAATGCTGTTAGGAAAATTGGACAGATACATGCAAAAAGAAAGAAAGAAACTAGGCCACCTTTTTATACCATTAACAAGAATAAACTCAAAATAGATTAAAGACTTAACTTAAATGTTAGATTCAACCATAAAAATCCTAGAAAAAAACATAAGTAGTAAAATCTTATAGAAAGAGTTTTTCTGATATGTCTCGCTGGGCAAGGGAAACAAAAAAATAAATAAGCAAATAGGATTATATCACACTAAAAGGTTTTTGCACACTAAAGGAAACCAGCAATAAAATGAAAAGACGACCGGATGGGAGAACATATTTGTCAATGATACATCTGATAAGAGCTTAATATCCAAAATACATAAAGAGCTTATACAACTCAACACCAAAAAAACAAAGAATCTAATTTTAAAATGGGCAAAGGATCTGAATAGACACTTCTCCAAAGATGCCATACCAGATGGCCAATATACATTTGAAAAGATGCTCAATATGACTAATCCTCAGAGAAATGCAAATTTAAACCACAATGAGATATCACCTCACACTTGTCAGAATGGCTATCGACAGTAAATCAACAAACAACAAGTGTTGGCCAGGATGTGGAGAAAAAGGAACACTAGTACACTGTTGTTGGGAATTCTAATTGGTGTAGCCCCTGTGGAGTTTCTTCAAAGATAAAAATGGAACTGCCTTATGACTCAGCAATTCCACTTCTGAGAATATATCCAAAGAAACCCAAAACACTGTTCTGAAAGAATATATGCACCGCTATGTTCAATTTGCAGTGTTATTTACAATAGCCAAGATTTGGAAGGAGCCCAAGTTCCCATCAGTAGATGAGTGCATAAAAAAGCTGTGGTACATTTACACAATGGAGTACTACTTGGGCATAAAAAGAAGGAAATCTTACCTTTTGTGATGGCATGAGTGGACCTGGAGAGAATTATGTTAAGTGAAATCAGTCAGAGAAAGACAAATGCCCTGTGATTTCATTTGTATGTGGAATCTAATAAACAAAGTAAACAAACAATAGAAACTGACTTATAGATACAAAAAACAGACTGACAACTGTCAGAGGGGAAGGGGGTGGAGTTGCTGGGTGAAAAAGGTAAAGATATTAAGCAAAAACAAAACAAAACAAAACCCTTATAGACACAGACAACAGTATGGTGATTATCAGAAGGAAAGGGGGGTGGAGGGAGGGAGGTAGAAGAAGGTAAAAGGGGAATAAATGGTGATGGAATGAGACTTAACTTCGGGTGGTGAATGTGCAATACAATACACAGATGATATATTATAGAATTGTACACCTAAAACCTATATAATTTTATTAACCAATATCATCCCAATAAATTCAATAAAAAATTTTTTTAGAAATAACCAAAAAATATTGTGCAACTAGATGACTGAAATTAAAAATATCACTATGTGTACTTAGAAACAGAGTGGAGATAACAGAAGAAAGAGACAATGAATTTTAAGCTGCATCAATAGGCATCCAGTCTGAAGAACACAGATAGGGAAAAATTAGGAAGAAATGATTAGTCTGAGGGACCTAAGGGACAATACAAAGGTCTAGCACATTAGTATTTGGAGGTACTAAGAAGGAGTCTGGGAGAACACTAGAATATTCCCATTCATAAAATCTTAGTGATTTCTTGAGCCAGGCACGGTCTGGGATGAGTTAATAAATGTATTCTTATAAACCTGGATCTAGCAACACATTCACTATGAAGCTGATGAAGCTTATATTCTAGATTCCTTCCTGGATGTACCCCCTCCTGGGCATTTACAGTGTTTACGACATGCACATGTTTTTTTAAAAACTGGCATATGAATTTAGTCTTCTTTTTTTGAAAGGGGACTGGAGTGCCCCCACCTAGGAACACTTTTTACTATAAGGTGCACATTTCTGAGACCAGGTATGATTCCTGCACTGCTGTGTCTCCCTCAATGTTCTGTGGTAGCAGATACAACATTTAGAGGGGGTTGAGTGAGGTTTTGTAGGTAGCTGTGGCTTACTTTTGTGTCACTCTTCTCATTGCCCTCTTACTCCAAGCCTCCAAGCTGTGCTATCCAGTATGGTAGCCACTTAACTAACTATGTATGGCTGTGGAGCACTTAAAATACAGCTAGTCCAAATTAACATTTCAAGGACTTAGTGTGAAAAAAAGGAATGTAAAATATCTCGTTAGTATTTTTTAATAATTATTGAAGTATTTTTGATATAGTAGGTTATAGTAGGTTAAATGAAGTGTTTGATATTTCATCTATTTTTTTTTTACTTTTTAAATGTGGCTACTAGAAAAATTTTAGGTACAGATGTGTCTCGCTTTTATTTCTATTGAAGTGCCTTGCCCTAAGGCATTATTATCAGGCTGCTGGGACCCCATTGTAGCTCCAAATAGTGCCAGATGTGGAAAAATCTGACTTATGAGGTAAATACTGAAAACCCTTTGAGATCTGGCAAGTTCACTCCATTAATATTCATTAGAAAATATCTTGCACATTTAGCTACAGGTTCAGGTTCACGTAAAGCTACTGTGTTATAGTTGATGTGAAATACATACTGCAAAATGGATGGGAAACACATGCCTTTGTGCCTCATCAAATGGGAAAGTATATTTTAGAAAGGGCAGAGGGATTTTTTGGGTAGGGGAAGTTAGTACTGCATAAATAAAACCCACAAAAGATAAGAGCTTAACTTTCTCAATTTTCAAATTCCAAATCCTGTCTGGACCTGACCTGAAAGTGCTGATATTTATGATGCATTGAGAAATCAAATCTATGGCCTTTCAACTTAAAGTGTGGTCTGAAAACCAACAGTATCAGCACCATATGGGAGCTCGTTAGCAATGCAGAACTGCAGGCCCCAGTCCAGACTCATGAAATCGGAATCTGTGTTTTAATAAGATCCCCAGGTGGTGCATATAAGAAGCACTCTTCTATGAGGTCCAGAGTCTTCATGTGAAACCACAATTAACTTTAAATCATCTGTGATGCAAAACCTTGTAGCTCAGAAATGGATAGAGAGCTGACTGAGAAGTCCAAGTATATCCTACACTATGATTTTTAATAAGCCAGACATCCTTGATAGACCTGCTAGGACTTCTGCTGTCCAGCAGTGTGATTTGTGCGTACCTTCATTGCACTGCAGACTCTTCCAGCCTGTGGCACAGGAACAGCCATAGGGGTCTGGGAGGCAGAACACATAGGACTTGCATCCCTCTGGCCCACTACACCTTTCTTTACAAGTTCTGCCAAATGTGTGCAGTTCACAAGCTGTAGGAGAAGAAAAAGATGATTAAGAGTCAAATATGCAACCCTTTGAAATGCATAATTCTTCTTTTAAAGGGTCTCTCCTAGACCACTGAACATGGAAAATAATGCAATCTTAGCTGTGGCATGGGCAAGGTGAAAATATGCTTATGGTCCCTTTTACAGACAACAAAACTGCCCCAGAACCCAGTTATGTAGGTTGTGTACAGCACAAACCTAGGGGGTGAAACATCACAGACCTTATATATTTATGCATGCATTGCAACTTTTCAACAGTTGCCAATAAAAAGCCTGTAGGAAAGGGCACTTTTCTTTTTTAATTCACATGAAGGTACCACAGGCCTTACAGAGGCCATTTAACTTCCATTCCCAACTCTGTCCAAATATAAAACTCTAGATCCAATGATGTCTTTTTAAATCCACAACTCACTCATCAAGTGCTCTTGACTCACCCGTCTCACATGTTCTCCCCATAAACCCAGGAGGGCAAATGCATTCTCCAGTATCTTCATGGCAGACACCATTATTCATACATGCAGTGCAGACACGGTTACAGTCAGGTCCCCACTTCTGAGCTTCACATCCTTTTGTTAAGGAAAACAAGGCTGTGGTGAGTAAAGCCCACTGACAACTCTGCCGTATGTTAGTCATTTTAGTGGACACTAGCGAATAAATATAAACAAAACATAATCTTTTCTCTAAAAGCTAATAGTTGAATATGGGAAACAGATATGTTTACAGGAAATAATGATAGAAACAAAGACAAAAAGTACCGAACTCTCTGTCTTGGGAATGGAAAAGGGCAGAAAGGAAGGCTTCCCAGAGGAGGTGGTACGTGAGCCGAATCTGCAGGACCACCTACGTAGCAAAGAAGATAGGACTGCTAAGTGTGTTCAGGTGAAGGTGAGGCCAGAAGCAGGGCTTGGCGTGCTCAGGGAGCTTCAGGTGTGATTATGGACTATCTAGAGCAGTGGTTTTCAAAGTGTGATCCTTAATCCAAAGTGTATCTCCACCACCTGAGAATCTATTAGACATGCACATTTCAGACTCCCTGCCCATGACCCTCTGATGAGAAACTCTGGTGGTGGTCTAGCCATCAAAACTTAACAAGTCTTCTAGATGGTTCTGAAACAAGCCAGAGTTTGAGATCCTCTGGTCTAGAGTATGTGGAGAAGAAGAGATATGGCTAAAAAGGGAAGGTAGTAATATCCACCCATTTTTTTTTTCAGGCAGAAAACATGAAAAGTGAAACAAAATACAGAAGCCTAAAGTACATGGATGATAAAATGCTCCTAGCTTCATATTTCCTGGTTAGTTCTCTCCAGCACTTGATGATTTTAGATTGTTAATTATGTCCAAGGATAACTTCTGATATAAGGAAAAACCAGGCAGTTTGGGGTGACCTTCTGTGCTCAGGAATTTTACTTAATTTTTCTTCTGAACATCTTTGTCCCTGAGTGTTAGTTTCATGACGGTTAAGCTTGGACCTGTGCCTACAGCTGATGTAACCTTGTAATTTCTTTGGCAAGAACTACTGGTTATCAGTATTTTCTCTAAAATAATCAGGACTGTCAACACAGACCTTTTCTTACAGGCTTCCACTTACTAGATAAAGCTACAAAATGCCTAAAGGCTATTATTATTTACATACCTTAGTATGTAAAAGGAAAAATTACCTTAATACTAAGGTATTATTTACATACATTAGTATATAAAAGGAAAAATTATTCTGTACAACTTATGATTTCTCAAGAGCCTGACACCAGGTTATTTGTCCACAGTGAAGACTAATGATAGTAAAAGCTGGAGATGAAAACAGGCTTCCTGTCACATTAAACTATGTCTCTAGCCCTGTAACTAACTGTCCATAGACCTGTCCCAGCTTCCCAGCAGATCCTGGGAAGGAGGAGCAAATGAAGCTCCAAGGAATAACTGGGTGATGTCTTAGGGATGGAGAAGTTAGGAAAAGAGTTTGCTGATAAGTAACAAGTACCCAACTTGTTATTTACTTAAAAAGCCCCATGGTTTTGTACTTTAGGAAACCACATATTCATGGCATACAGAGAAGAATCCTGTAAATTTGGTGCTTGTGAAGAATCTTTTGTCAGGGAGAAAACTTACACTAAAAAGAAATCCTATAAACACAACCAGAGTGATTTTTACTACACAGTATTTAAACACTGACTGTTCCTAGGCTTCAATTCATCCTGGAGAGAGACACCTATAGTTATGAAAAATGGATAATTGCCTTCAAATGCTGAGGCATCAGAAATGTTATCCTGGGGGAAAATGCTTTTAAATGGGAAACTGCACTGAACTCAAACTTCTTAGAATGATTTTAGATATTAGCAGTGATTCTAAAACAGTTTCACTGAAATATTGCTAAGAGCAAAGGAGAATAGACACGTGCTCCTAGCAATCTGAGAAAGAGACAACTTGAAGATCAAAATGTACTTAGTCTCTCGCTTTATCTTAAAAGTTCAGGCGAATTTTAAATTCCAGTCTATGTTAAGTCAGTTTTTAAAGCTTTAAACTTTTTACCATATATCAACATCTGATATTTCTGGAAAACCTGCCCATCTAGCCCCAACTCTGAGCATCGTGCCACATGTGCTGTATCAGACTGGAAAGAAACCATCTAAGAAATGAATATGAATTGTGCCCTTGCTGTGCACACTTTCCGAGTGTAGTGGAGTAAAAGGGGGTGTCACCAGCCCAAACTAGATGAACCACACTTTTCATACTTCCATAGTCATATTGCAATACCTGTTTATGCATGTGTGTGTGTGTATTTGCTCTAATTGGGAATTATCCAAGGGACAATGGCTCATTTGATTATCCTTGTATTCTCAACACCAACACAATGTCTGACACAGTTAGAATCAACACATACTTGCTGAGGGAATGAACAAATGAATGAATAAGTGAATATAATGCAAAGCAAAATAAATACTCTTCATGAGTTAGAGATCCCAATCATTAGGGGATGACAAAGCATCCCAAGTACCTAGTCCTGAAGCCTGAGTATTTAATATCATGGATACCTCACATGGCTAGGGAAAACTCAGGGCATTTTTTTTTGTTTTCTACAGATCAGTTTCTTGTAAAAACTACTGATGATGATTACTTCCCGTTGTGATAGCTATAATGGGGTGGGTGTAGTTTCCATTAGTTCTAACCCTTGCATTTTTCAAACCTGAAAATAGAAACCACGCTGAGAGTTAAATGATCTGAACAGTGTAGGATTTATAGGGGACATATTGTTTAATAAGATATTAGACCAACCTAGATGGCCCATCTCATAACCCCGGTAGGACACTCATCAGGGAGATTGCCCAGCTCACTGTGATTTCCCTTTTGTGTAGGAATGGTGCTGTTATTCAAGTACGAGGTCCTGGCGCCTATACCATAGTATGTAGTAGCTCCACCCTTGTCTAGAGCTTGTTGGTTAGGTAAATAGACATCTGACATATGTTAGTTAGACCAGTTTTATTCTCTGTCATGGGAAGTCAAAATGTGAAAGTAAAAGACACATCACTGAAGCTAAGTCAGGGAAATGATAGGTAGAATCCTAGAGAGAAAGTACACTCTTCCCCACCAGTGCTGAGCTCCAGATCATCCTTGGAGCCTATATTTTCTGAAAAGTTACTTGTCAGCTTTTCCATCAATTTTCTAAGAGTCCTTTGCATACTTCCAACAAGTTCCTGGCTTTTGCTTTAGTAGCAAAACTGACCAGAGTCAGTTTGTTACTTGCAACTAAAAATCCTAACAACTACGCCATCACAGATGGTAGCCTCTCAGTCACTTACTTCGGACAATCAGCCTGGTGAAGGCCGAGGTGAAGAGGTTTCCTCCTATGTACCTGGCTGAGTACACTCCAGCATCCTGGGGCTGAGCATGAGGCAGATGCACTTCTAAAATATCAGGTACTTCGTGCCGGGGCACCGAATGGATGAAGGAACCTGGTGAAGGAGAAGGGTAGGGCATAATGGACAACACTCAAACACTCGTTTTTCCTTGCCTGCCTCCTCTACTTGATCAGCTTTCCATGACCCAGTAGAAAATAATCTCTAGCATACTCAATGTAGGAGAAGAATGAAAAGGCTGAGCTGCTCATTGCTCTCCAACAGTCAAGAAAGGTATGGTGATAGAGCAGATAGGCTGTTAGTCCATAGGGTCTATTGCCAAACAAATGAAGATGGGGGTAGATTAAAGTTTTTCTCATCTTCAGGAAGAGGTGAACAGGCAAATCCAGGTGGGAAATAACCCTGCAACTAATCAATTAACCAGAAGATACCTAGAATTACTACTCCAATATGGAAGTCCTATCTACCCACAGAACTCAGAATAGTCCCCACCAATATTTTAGCAGAATCAGGTAACTGCCATCAAGTGGTGCCAAACCATAGCTGTATGGAGACAGATTTGTGTTGCACAGTTAAGACCCCAAGAATGATTGGCAGTTGGCTTTCCAGGATCACTGTGGTCATTTTCTTAACTTTGCAATCAAACAAGCAAACATTTTATATGGCAGAATTTGGAACCTCACTTGTCTCATCACAGTGGGGTTTGTTGTACATTTATAATTAACATTGTACATTCACATATGTATATGAATCTCTAATTTACGTAAGTCACCAAATACATTGCCAAAGAGAGCTTCTATCACATAATATGATTAGCTTGTATAATAGTGGCTTTACTTCAAACATTTGCTCCTAAGACTGTAATAATATAATGACCTAAAATGTTTCATGCTATCTGATATCTCACACCAAACACATACTCACCATTTTTGTAAATCACTGCATCTTCTTCTTTAATCAACACCTTTTTGAAAGATATATTCACATTATCTCCCCTGTCCACAGTCATAGTTAAAGTAGCTGGTAAGAAGGAAGCTTTTAAGAGAGAGAGAGAAAACAAATGAGAAAATGAGGTCACATTTTCTCCAGGAGCAATTGACCCTTGAACTTTAGACAGTGAGGGCTGGCCCTGAACAGGAGTCACCTGGTTTTGATGATATTAAAAGCAGTGGTTGCTAATGGGTTTTAACCTTTCTTAAGGTTATTTTTTTAAAGACTCTGATGAAAAGAAGGGTTATTTAGTCTATAAAAATGTAAATATACACATACAACATGTATTTACATTTTTTCTGTGCAACTAGGAGGGAGATGAAGACTCTGTTGATTAATACCTATTACCAAACTAATACCTGATATTAACTATAAACTTACTCACTATGAATCTGCCATCCTTCTCCAATGCCTAGAGAGTTTCCTCAAAGCTGAATAGACTACGACTGGCCAAATATTTGCCAAATGGCTTTTTCCTTGGTCCTTTGGGGTTGTTGCTGCTCTACATAATTCCCATTGCTCTAGGATGCCCCAAGTGTTGCTTAAATAGAATCAGTACAATGCTGCACTTATTATTAATGGTGTAAATATCGAAGTATTGAAAAATAAGTAAAGATTGGGTCCAGTATCTTGCCTTTTATCATTTAGCTGTCTATATATGAACTGACATAGTCATGAGAGTGAAGTACTGAGATGAAACTGACAGGGTATAATATATTTGATTTATAAATCATTTTGGAAACTTCTATCTCTGCTTTAAGCTTGGAACAAAACATTGCCTGAGTTCCTTGTTTGGGGGGACAAGATGTGTGAACAAATCATCTAACATTCTCCCAGCCACAATACTTCCTAAACTCCTTTAACTTATACCATATTCGGTAGAGAGCCACAATTACAAGAATAAGGCATATTAACTCTAGGCTTTCAATTAAACCAGTTTTTAAAATGGCATCTTTATTGATGTATAATTGACATTGAAGTTAAGCTAACATAAAAAATGTAAGGATAATCACTAAAAGAAGAGAAACAGAATATATACCTTTCCTAAATATGAAGGGAAGGAAGAACAGAAGAAACCAGAAGACATAAAAGGAGGAAAAAGCACAAAGAAAAATCATGGCATACAAAACGTCAGAATAAGATGGCAGAAATCATGACAAAGATATGTTAAAAGCCAGAGATTCTCAGAATAAATTAAATATACAAATACATAAATATATGCTCTTTTCATGAACTATACATTAAGTGTAATGACATATATGAGGTCTGTCCAGAAAGTATCCAGCCATGTAATATGAAAGACACATTTATTTAAGAAGATAGCAAGATACAAACATTTTACATAGGACAATAATGCCTCAGTCCCCTTCACAGTAGGGCCTCACACAGTTCTCCCTATCACCATTAGCTGCCTTGTCATATTTTCCTGAATCTCATCAACAGTCTGAAACCTCTTCCCTTTCAAAGGTGATTTTACTTTTGGGAAAATCCAGAGGCCATGGGGGCTGAATATGGGCTATACAGAAGCTGAGTCACCTGGGTGTTTTGATGTTTCATTAAAAAAAACTCTGCATAAGACGTTGTGCATGGGCAGTCATGTTGTTGTGATGAAGCTACCAATCACCAGTTGCCCACAGCTGTGGCCTTCTAAATTATCCAAATAGATTCTGTGGAGGAATGTTTAAGCTTAATGCAAAATTTGACGCAGATTCATTACTCTACTCACGGTCATTTTCAGTGTGATGGCCACACAGTACACATGCTCACTCAACGGTGTCTACCACCACCACTGAAGAGTACAGTGAAGTGGTCATTGTTCATGCATGTGCAATAGAGTCCACTGTCCCTAGCTGCCAAGTTACATTGACATTACACAAACTGTTCTTGTGACATTATCAATGGTTACACTTTTTCCAGACAGACCTTGTAAGATTGAGAACAAAGAGATAGAAAAATATATACTGAACAATTAACTAAAGCTGATATTGCAATATTTATATCAGAAGAAAAATCTTTTCTAAAGTCAAAACAAAATTTTAGGGATAAAGGTGATCTTCACATGATGAGAAAAAGAAACAATCCACCAGATAGATCAAATTACCCTGAGCTTGTATAGCACCTAACAACAGAGCTTCAAAACCTATGAAACAAAAACGGACAGAATTAAACAAAGAGTGACAAATCCACAAGCGTTACAGAAAGGTTTAAGAACTGATTAATCAAACAGTCCAAAATTTGTAAGGACAAATATAGATTTGAATAACACAATTGTAGATCAGTTGGATATTCATGGACCCCTGTCCATAGCTACTGAATACATGTTATTTTGAAGTATATTGCCTTGCTATTAGGCCAGAAAGCACAGCTCTATAAATAATGAAGAATAAGTATCCCACAGAACAAATTCTCTGACTAGAATGCACCTAAATTAGAAATCAATAACAAACCACCTTGTACCCTAACGTCGGACTCCCTACGGACTGGCTTTTCGGTTGTGTGGCTTGAGAAGAAGCAAGTGCTTAGAGAGCTACCCTGTGAGGGCTGGAGATGCCTCTGAACCATGTTCAGGATCCAGGCTTTAGGTTTGTCTGCTTGCTTTCCTCTGTGACTGCCAACCCCAGCATGGTGCCCTGCTAGGACTCCCATATAAGTGCAGATGGTGACAAGGACAAACCCAGGGGGAGAATGGTGTAGACCAAAGGGCACTGTGAGCCCTGGAATAAGACAGTCCTGGGTCTGAGACTGCCCTCTACCACACACTATGCTTATTTGAGCAAGTTACTTAGCCTTTGAACATCACAGTTTCCTCATCTGTAAATTGAAAGTAAAAATATTTACTTTTAAATGTTGTCAGAAATATTAAATGATGTATGCCAAATGATGTATGCCAAGCCTCTAGGTGCTTAAAGAGGACGGTATCATCCTTCCGAAGTGTAAACAAACAGCAGCACTGCTGGCAGACATTTGTCATGTGGACTTGAATGGCCGCTTTCTCAACAGGACTGAAATAAACCAGCTATGTCAGAAAGGCAGGCAGAGGGCCTGGGGTGGGGACTTCGGTGGGCTCCCTCTCACACTGACAAGGTGCTTTTTATTTTAAGCAACCTCACGTGTGTAGCTTTTGTTCCCTGTAACATGCTCCTGGGCTTCTGTGATATCTTTTTTTTTCCTGACCATTTCATGCTGTTGTTCCTTTCTACGGGGTTTGTTTGTATTTTCTGACCCTCTGTGTGAAGATTGCTTAGCTAACCATGGGACTTCTCACTCAAAATTATATCTGAAAATAAACCAAGATCCCCTCCTATGCTCAATTCCAACGTACTTTTCTTTTACCCCACTCTGTGGCTCTTTATTATTTCAGACTGTGCCCTTTAAATTTCCTGTTTTCTTAGGTAGGAAGAGTCACACCAGAGTTCCACTGTGTCTAGCCTGCTACCTCCTGCATTAATGTTTCTAGGTTACTTGTTCTTTGCTGAGTGTTGTACTTCAAGCTTCCTAATGACACAGGAGCCCAGCTTTGACATGGTACACATAGATGGATGTCATTTGTCTTGACTGCATCATGAAAACAATAATCACCTTTCAATAGTGCCTATGAGTCCCAGGCATTGTTCTAAGGACTTTACATATATTTAATTTTTATAATATATCTGTGAAGTAGATACTATAATTATCCTAATTTTACAAATGAGGAAAGTAAGGTACAGAGAGGTTATATGTAACCTGTCCAAGATCATACAGCAAGTTCATGGGAGAGCCAGGATTGGAACCAGGTAATCTGGCTCCAGAGACTTTTCACAGGTTATATAGAACTAGTCCTCTAAATGCTTAAAGTCCCACCACGTCCTTTTATAAAGGAGGTTGCTGAGGCCTACGTTAGAAGGTGAGTTGCTCAGGATCACTGAGATGAGCTAATGAATAGACAGAACTTCACTAAAAATGTAATTCACTTATCCCTAAAAACTGGAGCAGAAAACAGATGTTATTACAACTATTGTTATAACTATTGTTACAACTTTTATAACACCTCTTTTGAATATTGTTGAAAAAGTTATCACAACTTTTAATAAATTTATAAACAAAAATGTTTCTCGTGGATGAAAAATAATTGAGGAAAATTTCAGTTGTCTCCTTTAATGATGGTTAAGGACTAGGAGTAATGAGATTTATAAGGTACTTTTATGGCCATTATTATTTTGCATAATTTCACAGAAGTCCTGTGAAAACAGGATATCCACTGTTTACTGATGTGGGAGATACAAGTAAGGGTAACTAATTTCCTTATTCAGGGCCTCTTAACATTGAATAAATATGAAAGTTAAGACACAAACTCAAGATATCCACACTTGTTCCACAACGCCAACTCTCCAAACTCTCCAGACTCATCACACTGCAGGCCTGTGTCCTTAGCTCTCAATTCCAGCCATCCTGAACTACATGGGGTTCTTCAAACAGACCGTGTGATCATTCATGTCCAAGTTACGAAGTTCCTCCTTCCTCTTCTGCTCCTCCTTTTTCCCTATGTCTCACCAACTCCTACTCATTCATCAGTCTTCTTTTAGATGTCACCTTTTCCAGGAGCCTCACACAGCCCCTGGAATCGAGGTTAAATGCGATCACAGCTGCATTTCCCCATTACAGTGCCAGTCCTAAGGTACCTCGCATACTAGACCTAGCATTCCAGGAGGGCAGGTTCACTGAAGCGCAGCACAAGGTGGTGGGTAGGTTCTGGCCTCTGGGATCAGACCAGTGTTAACCACACCAGGTCCAACAAATGGAAACCAGGTGTGCAAATATACGTAAGTTTTTATAATAGCTATAAGCCTCATCTACTACTATGGGATCATAGTACTCCTCATCAGATATGCATTTGGTAATGTATATGAAGTTGCTAGAACACACAATAAGTACTCAGGAAGTGTGAACATCATTGATTCTGCCATGTATGGCACCAACAGAGGCTTAAGAATACCTCTGTAATGAAAGAATAAATAAATGAACCTGATTTCATGTTTCTCTACTTTTTTCATGCTTTTAACATGTTCATTTGTGTTTTTTAGATAAAAATGACTCACTCACTCCTCTCAACTTTTGTGAAAATTTTGAGGTTCTTAAAGTAAAGCTATTTCTCAAATGAAAATAGGAAGAAAAATCACCTATGTTTCTTCCGATGGAACACTCTGACATAGATCTTTGGATGTGAAAGTGTTTCAAACTTCCTATCTACCTCCCTACTCCCAAACGAAATCAGTAGCAGCGTTTGAATAAACTGCTTTGGACTGTTTTGGATGATGCCATTGATAAAAACAGGTTGGCCATTTGGAGCATGAGAGCCAATTTAAGCCGTGTTTTGGCACATCTCAAATGGATTTTCCACTTCCTCCCCAGATGCACGAGTCAGCAGCAAGCAGGACTACATTGATGTTTATGCTATCCTGCCGTGCCCCTGGGCAGGCACTTCTCGGTTCCCATGATGCTTTACCAGGGACTTAATAGTGTCACAGAGACAGAGTTTTGGAGGTTTCCTGATTCACTATAAAGGATATCACTTTCCTCACACCATATTTCAGCCATTGCATGGTCAGCAAAAGAAACAGAACCAGTCCAACAGCCTGAGATGTTATTATTAAAAGACAGGAAAGTACTACCTATTTTTCTATTTTGTATAATCCTTCACAATTATGTTAATAGATGATATTAAAATTTCCCACAATTGAGTGGTAAAATTAATAGTATCACTAAATTATTGTTTATTCTAAGACATTATAAAAATGATAATTATTGAACATTTACTGTGATCCAGATAATGTTTGTGATCTGATTTAATTCTCGAGTGCATGTGATTCAATCTCTACCCTTATAAATTTTTTCAAATGAGGAAACTATGATTTTAATTAAGTAACTTGCCCTGGGTCAGATCATTCAGTTGCAGAGCTGTGCTCAAACCATACATGGCTGACTTCTACTCACATACCTCTATACTGTGTCCTGGGTTGCTTTGTAGGGTTTCAGTTGGAGTAGTTGTACTTTGTGAAACAGGTGTTCACAATAAGAGGGAGGTTAACACTGCAAGTGATATACAAAGGCCAGTGCAGTAGTGAGAAATACTGGCTCTGAAATCAGATTGCTCAGAATCAAATCCCATTCCCACCATTTACAAACAGCTATTGTTATTACTGTGTAACTTATTCTGCAGTGTCTCACTTTGCACAAGCTTTTTAGGAATACATCTATTGTGTAAACCATATCTTATTTTATTTATTTTTTTAATAACGTGTTTTAAATTATTTTATTTATTTAATTTTATGGAGAGGGGAAGAGAGGGAGAAAAACATCAATGTGTGGTTGCCTCTCACACTGTGTGGTTGCACCCCCCACTGGGGAGCTGGCCTGCAACCCAGGCATATGCCCTGACTGGGAATCAAAACAGCAGCCCTTTCATTCACAGGTTAGCACTCAATCCACTGAGCTACACCAGCCAGTGCCATATCTCACTTTAAATGCACTCATGGGAGCTGGCTTCTTGCATATACCACCTTATTTAAAACTTAAGACAATTTTGGAGGTATCATTATACCCATTTCACAGATAATGAATAATGAGACCTACAGAGGTTAAATACCTTGCCTAAGCCCACACAGCTAGTAAGTAGTAGAGAAATAATTAAAATTCAGGTGAAGATGAATCTAAAAGCCATCTTCTCTCATCTGTTTCTCACTATCCAAGCCTTCTGTTGCCTTATGTAACTGAATTTACTCTATCCTTTATCTGTGATGACCTGAACTCTCAGTTTGAAGGGATCATTACAATTGGTTTTTGACTCCCATTGTTCTGGTTTAATATGGTCTACAGGTTCATATTTATACATTGTCAAGGACAATCCCAGGACATCCCAGAAAGGGCACAGTGGCACTTCACACTTCATTCCTGTGAAACCATTAGGGCACAAATCTCAGATTATCTTCATTCAGAATGTGGAAATATCAGCAGAAGGACATAACTCTTTATACAAACGACACATGTAAAACATAATAGAGGTGACTTTTCAGCCATGATAGCTTTGGCACACCTCACATCCCTTTGTTCAACCTCTCTTCCCTCACCGGAGAGCTACATTCCTGGGAATGTCTGTTATGCACTTTTCCCACTCACCCTGGTGTCATTTAAAGGGGAACACTACAGTTTTGCTAAGAAATCTTTTCCTTCATTTGTAATGAATAGTGATTTTATCACTTTTGACCTTAAAATGAGCTTTCTGCCTTCAAATGTTTTAATTACCACTATTAGCAAATTCAAAGCAATTTCAGGTGGACCCCAGCTAGGGTCCTACTAAACCCTTGCTATTCGAAGGGTGGTCTCTCCCTAAAGCACCTTATCACCTGAACTCTTGTTAGAAATGCACAAGTCTACCTGCCTATCCAGGCCTGGGGCCCTTAGGGCAGAACAGAATCATTAAAGAATATTTACAGCACCATCTGCTCCAAATTGTCATCAGTTTGGTGGACTGCCCTAAAGATTTAGCTTAGGACCTACTTTTATTTGAAGAATGAAGCTCCATCACATCACTGCCTTGTGAGGCAGTAGCAAGGAGTAATGCTCTCCCCCAACATCCCTCGGCATCCTCCTTCAAGGTTATGGAGTTCTGTGAGCTGGGCCTGGGTACTTGACTTCTAAAATTAAATCCTGGTCTCTTTCCAAGTATGGCAGCTTGCAAAAAAGGCCTCAGTTCTTCGTCCCTCTTTGGGATGAAGAGTATCCCATCCATGACTCCTTGCCATTTAACTGAGTAGTAGCTTCCCATTCTGATTTAGGCTCAGCTATTTGACTTGCTTTGGAAAATAGAATGAGGCAGAAGTGAGAGAGAATAATACTGAGACTAGGTTTCAAGAGGCCTCATGTGTTTCCACTTGTTCTTGTGCATTTTTGCTATCTCCATGAGACAATACCTAGGTTAGCCTGCTAAAGGCTAACATGCACATGGAACACAGTCAGGCTAGCCCAGCCAAGGCCAGTCTAATGAGGAGACAGCCAGCCAACATTCACACATATTGGAAAATCCAGTCAATATTGGCAGAGCCGCCTAATCAACTCAGCTACATGGGCTCACTAGCAATAAATGCTTATTTTTGCATGCCTGTGTGATCTGTAGTCATGTGCCACACAGCATTCTTGTGACAGAAGGTAACTGACATGCCAATAATCAATTAGGTTGAATAATTGATAGATAATTCTCTTTTTAATTTATCTCTACTACATTTTTTCCAGTAAAGACATTAGCTTCTGTTAAAAATACTCAGAGAAGGTTAAAAAAGTAAAGAATCAAATTTTCAAAATCAATGAGAAAGCTCAGAATAACCAACGGTTTGGTTAATGCACAGTTGTCTTAATTACTGTGACCTTTATATTATATACATGTAACATGTTCTTATTTCCATAAGGGCTATGGATCCCTTAGTAGAACATGTATTTCGTTTCATCTTATGAACTAGGCACTATGTCTAGTGAATGGGCTTAAATGTGAAGGAGTTGGACTGGATGGCCTCTTTCATCGCTAACTCTCAGTGTACTGCAGACATCTTTGCTTACAAAAGAGGCAGACAAGGTCTTTAAACTACTCAGGCAGCTCACGCCCAGTTTCCATGAGCAGCTGTCAAAACAAAAGGAGTGTATGTGTGGTGTACCTCACTTGCCCATCACTCAGGGGCACATTACCTTGTTGGCGCATCTTCATGGTACGTATCTTTACCGCCTCTCCTCGAACTCGCCCTTCACAGAAGTAAGCACCATTGATTTTACTAGCCTTTTCTCTCTTCCACACGACTTTTTTAGCCCATTCTCTGGTCACATCTTGAGTAACTTCCAGTGGATCCTGGTGCTGATTCATTAAGGCTTCAAAGTCTCTTCCTATGGTGAGGGGCTCTTGGGGGCGCCATCCAGTGGCAATGCAGGTGAGGGATGTTTCAGCATCAGACACAAGAGGCAGGGAATTGATCAAGATCAGGTCCATGGCACTGTCCACTGTTCCTAAAAAGAAAGAGGGAGCATAATCTTTGAGGAGGGTTATTACCATGGTGTTCCACAGGATAAACTGGTGCTTATAAAGCCTTGTCTAAAAATAGCTATGTGAGTAGTCTTTTTAAAATGCTTCTCTGATCAGGTGCCTATTTTCCATAGAACAGGATCAACAACTCTTTACCATGGCAGCACCTCAACCCTATTAACCACTCCTGCACTACTGCACACCCTAGCTGCAATGGGCTATCAGTTTTTTCCATTCTCCAAAACAAGCTGTGCACTACCTGTTATAATGCCTAAGACATTAGTGAGGCATTCAGTCAATGTTTGTTGAGATAAATTCATGATAATGTCATAATTAATTTTAGTTAATTATTAATCAATTAATATAGCATGGTACTGCCCAATAGTAAAGTATTCTAAAGAAACATATCAACAATATACATTAGGTTATTTACAGTTATGAATATGTGAAACACAGAGTTATTCTTGTATTATTATTTATTAATTATTATACTATTTTCCATAAAAACAACTGTAAACCTACTTTTGTCCACTGTTTGCCACTGTGTGAAGACTCTCGAAGAACTGCCCAATTGCATATTAAATTCCACAAGAAAAGACAGGGACTGAGTGAAATCTACATTTCCCTCTGAGCTTCATTTATGTCATTTTAAAAACAAGCTAAAAAGACCTACCTTGCAGGATCCTTGGGAAGATTTAAATGAGATAAAATACATAACTTGCCAAGCACTGTGTCTGTTACATATGGGGTACACAATGACCATTATTTCAGTTCCCTTTATTCCACTTCATGAACACCGAGGCCCAAACCTCAAGCCTTCCCAAATGTAAAAACCAAATCCTACCTGACCTTCAAAATTTACTCCACAAATGATGAAGCACATTTAAAAAAAAGTCCTTTCATTTCTCTCTTTCTTTCTCTCTCTTCTATTTTGATTTCTAAAGTTTCTAAGACGAACAAACAGAACCTGGGCCTATTCTCTCCTCTTGTTGAGTGTGGAAATATCAGAAACGGTTGATTCCCAAGTCTACATAAAATGATTAGGAGGTCAAGCACACTGGGTGGTGAGGGCCAACTGGAATCTCTGTGTAGTTGTAAAGTGATTTAAGTAAGCTACATGTTATCTCATTAAATAGCTGTGTGTTTTCTCAACAACCCTGTGAAGTATGTACCATTATCTTATTTTTAAATATAAAAAAGTGAAGGCTCAAAAGATTGAGTAGCTTATTCTATCTTCCCCAGCTGTTGAAGTCAGAGCTGAAATTCAAATTCTCATGTATCTTTCAGTTCCTAAGATACACCAGGCCCTTTCCCACCTCAAAGTCTTTGCACACGAGGATCCCTATGCCTGGAATGCATTCTGCACTCTCCGCTTGGCTGACTTCTGCTCATCTTTTGGGTCTCAGCTGAAACGCCTTTCTCATAGATGGCTTCTCTGTCTACCTCATCTATAACATCTCCACATTCTCATCCCATTAACTTCTAATTCAGCTTCATTTATTTCATAAAGATTGCCATAATCTGTGATTATTTTATTTATTTTCTCTTCCCCTAAATGGTAAGTTTCATGAGGATGAGCATCCAAGCTGTTTTGTTCACAGCGGTTTACACAGGAATATTGTGCTCAGTCTCCACATAAAGAGAACTTCACATCAAGTGTTTTTTGGGTAGATGGACACATTTTACCATAGATCTGTCTGACTCAAGTCCATCTATTCACTTTGCTCTCACTCCTAGAATAATGAAGTTAAAAATGAAAGTACTCTCCTGAATCTAAATTGACTTTCTTGCCCCTATTTAAAAGACTGTTTTGATAATAAATTTATAGGGGACAAAAGCAAATGTTGCAGCTTTTACAAAATGTGATAGAAAGATGATCGATGGTTGCTGAGAATTTGGGGCTGACTGGTATTCATTTTCCAGAACTTTTTTGAGTGCTTACCTAGGCCAAAGCACTGTACCTGCCAGGAAATCCTCTTATAACTTATTAATGGCAATTGCCAATGTTTGATGTATGCAGTGAGTGAGGTTTGAGGATGATCCTACTAGGAGTTACATTTTTATCTCACTAATTAGGAAGAATTTCTAAAAGTTAAATCTCAATGTAAGTGGGAGTTATAGTTTCATTTTTTGTAATAACTCAAAACATGGGATTGAGGGAGAAAAGTCTTGACTAGAATGGGTTTCAAAGGCTGATTTGAAGCCCCTGTCTTTTCAGCCTCAGTGGTAATTTTAGGATCCTGAGAGAGGAGAGGGAGGTTACACTAAGAAAAATGTTGTAAGAGAATGAGCTAGGACACCTAGCAGAATCACAGCTTCCCAAAATAACACAAGAGCGTAGCTCCCCTTCCACAGGCACATCCAGTCCTGCCTCCGAGTGACTACCACCTCATCTCCCACACTCACTCATTCCAGGCATGCCCCCAGACAGAGTCATCAAGAGGAAGGAAACACTGTAATTCTTTCATCTCTGGGTCCACCCAACCCCATTTCTAGGGCCAGTTGAGTGACTTGCCAAAACCAAGGGATCTGGTCTGAACTCACTGAACTGCGCTGGCACTGGCCATGTTTTATTTAATGACTTTAGGAAATAATCGAAAAAGCAGTTGATTTAAAAAGACAACCACACTTTATCTGTAAATTGTTTCTAGGTATTGATTTGGTTTCTTTTTCCTTTTGCTTCTCCCAGCTCTCTCCTTTTACTTTCAGAGGTAGAGAGGAAAATTGTGTATCCAAGAGTCTGGATTTGACAACATTTTTATTATGCTTATTCAGCATGCCAGTCACAGGAAGCCCTCTTGCACCAAGTCTTCTGTCCTTTGTAATGACATTTACAATAAAATACCAAAAGGATTTTGTATGTGAGCTTTGGATATGAGAAGAAATCCTTACCAGATTCCTGGGACAGATCTTAAAAATCCTCAACTTAGTTTTTCTGAAACAAGAGTCCATAGTTATACTTGTTTGTGAATGCCTAAACAGTTTCTGGAAGGTGATACGTGCAACTAGGAACAAGGTGACCCATTAGGGGAGAGTTGAGTAGTTGGGGAATAGTGATGGGAGGAAGCCTCTTGGTGTGTGTGTGTGTGTGTGTGTGTGTGTGTGTGTGTGTGTGTGTGTGTGGCTTTTGAACCATTTGAATATTACCTACACATAAAAAATAAATTTAAAAATGTAAATGCTATTTGCTTCCCTTAAAAAGGTACATTTGGAAGGGAATCAAGAGCCATAGAAATATATATGTCTGTCATTGTTTATCCCTACATCCTTTCCAAAGCTCCTTGGATTGCATCCAAATAATGCATTTTCTCTTTCTCTCTACATTGGACTAATAATAGGAAATGTGATGTCATTCCATAATGTTGGAAAAATTTTTAAACATGGGTTAAAATGAAATTTAAGAATAGGGAAATGAGGGTGGCCAAATTTAGCCTTCTAAAGAAAGTAGAGGAAGAGTGGCCCTATTGAGATGGGTATATCTGTAACCTGTGGGTTCTTAAAAGAGTTCTATGCAATTGCAGGGCTGCAATCTTCTATTAGAGACATTTTCCTAACAATAATTGCCAAAAGTTAGATCCCATCAGGGCTCACACAAATATCAGTCCCTGTGCCTATCACCTTTCCCTACATGACAACATTATCCTTTCCAGTCATGTTGAGTTGTTTCATCACAGCCACAGTCTGAAGGGCTCCAATCAAATTCATCAATTAGTTCAATTTACACTTCTATCATCAAGGGTAAGAGTTCACTATAAGTAAAAGTTAAGATGCATGTTGAATTTCATACATCTTATATGTCT
The DNA here is from genome assembly GCA_004027735.1 of Carollia perspicillata. NCBI lineage: Eukaryota > Metazoa > Chordata > Mammalia > Chiroptera > Phyllostomidae > Carollia > Carollia perspicillata. The sequence goes on from PVKM010000018.1 coordinate 64,540, forward strand.
TGGAGTTTGACAGTATTTTTGCTAAACAAAGACCTTGCAAACACTTTTCAATATTTGCACAAAATGTATCTTGTTCACAAGGAATACTTGCCATATTAACAGGGTGTCTGCCAAGTTAACAAATGATTGTTCATCACAACTGGAGCACACCAATATCCTAAAATGCTGTTTTGTTAATCGTATTTCTTTGTGATCAGCATCTAATCTTTACAGTAACATTTTCTTACTAAATCGCATTGTGGCACACTCAAAATGTTTTTTAAATCTTGTATTTGCATTTAGATTTTCTTGTATCCAATACTGCTTTGAATAATGACCTGTTAACTAAGACATGAAAATAGCTTTCTTTAAAAATAGTAATATAAATAATTGTGGACCTAAATTACCACCCATATAATAGAACTATATTGAATTAGACATTAAAGACAAAGTTGTATTTTCCAAACTCTGTTTCAAGGAGTTATTTCTCATTTTCTAAAAAGTTTTTGAGGATGGTGGAGGTGAAATCAGCAGTAGATTTCAGACACACCCACACACACATATACACTCTCACTGGGCTGCTCGACTTTTATCTGTTTGTTTGTTGTTTTTTTTTACATCAGGCTTGACATTGTATTCATTTGGAAAAAATAATTTTGCTTAAATAACATATAAAACCTCAAAGGTCATCATTTTAACTATTTTTTACAGAAGAAAAACATGAAAGGTCAAAAATAAATATCAATTAAAATACATTTCACTGTAGCACGACATGCTTATTCCAATCAGCCTCCTGTCCTTCTCTTCCCACATTCAAGTTCAGCATTGCTGCAGATAGTCAAGTTCTGATGAACCCTGCTTCCTGCTCTTCAAAGTGCTGGCAGGCTAAGAGGAAAAAGCACGTTAAATTATTGCAGAGTGAGGCTATTTCATTGTGCTTCTTATCATCCAAGAATTGTAGTGCTGTGTGGAGTGTCACTGCTATGTATTTAGAATATGGTCCCAGGGGTTCAGAACTGTCTGTATGGTTTCTTGGAAGTCTGGTATTGACTATGTTGAAAATTTTTCCAAGGATGTTCTTGGTCATCTCACCTTTATAACAGCAGTAGATACCTTTAAATTTTAAATATTTAAAATGGCACTACCCAATGAGCATTACCTTGGCCAAAAGCAATTTGAAATTAATTGTTTAGCAATAAACTGAAAAGGTCTTAGCCAAAAGTATTTCTGGAATTAAAGCCCTAAGTAATGAGCCAAAGAAGCAAAGACAACCCCACAACTTACCAGGAGATTTGTGGAATTATTTGGATTTTTGTTTGTTTATGCTGTCTGAAAAGAAAAACTGTCTTTAGTTTAAAATTTTTCATTAAATCTTTTATATGTCCAGTTATCCATTTACTAAACAACTGTATTGAGTTCCTCCAAGTGCCAAGCACTACACTTGGCCCTGGAGACACAACAATGAGTAAAGCAGATATGATGTCAACCTTCATGTAATTTACAGGCAAATGTGAAAAACACACATAAAACTAAGAACATAAATATAACGCTGGAACCATAATAGGTACTATGAGAGAGAGTTTCAAAGTACTATGGAGTAGCACAATGATGAACTCAATCAGACTTGGTTGAAGTGGGCGAAGGGTTTGTGGATCAAGGAAGTCTCCCTGAGGAAGTGGCATCTGACCAGAAGGAGAATTGGAGTTACCCAGGCAAAGAGAAAGGGATACGAGAAGGTAGTCAGAAAAGTCTTCCCCAAGAAGTACTACCAAGCAGGGTTTTGAAAATGTGTGTTTAATAGAACTCATATCTAGAATTTTCTTTCTTAATTCTATCCTAAACCTGATATTAATTTCTTTTTCATTGGATCCTAAGAACTACTGGAGCTATGTCTAAATGTCAACCCTATGTTAAAATATTTTAGCATCTTCTTTGCCTTCTTGTCTCTCCTGAAGAAATCCATCGCATTTCCAGGCATGCTTCCAACACTTTAATGTTTTTATTGTGGTTGTACTCTATGATCTTTTTCTATATGTAGTAAGTCCCTGCACAATAATGTCATCCTCCAGTTTCCTTCCAGGAAGATATTGGGTAATTAACAAGAAGATACCAAAATTCCCAAGATTGGAAATAACTGAAGGGAGTTGCTAACTTTTGAATGTGTAGTTGGAAATGTGGAGTTAGACAACGACATCCGTGATATGACTGGACTGTGTCTCACTAACAACAGCCTGTTTTAACACAGGAGTTGTGCCAAGCAAGCCAGTTTGCCCAAAGAACATGCCCATTTCCCATCATTGCCTTCCAGCCAAATATGATCGTCTGTCTGCTGGAGGAAATGGCATCCTCTACCCACCTTCAAACACCAGAAATTTTCCATCTAGGATAAATAACACATGTTCTATTTAGAATTGGTTTCAGTCAGTGGCAGGAACCTTTTTATTTCAAGGGAATAAACAGAAAATCCACACAGTGGGACTTCACTAAATATAAAATAGACATGTATGCTTAAATGCATACCCCATCCTGTGAGATGGGACTGGAGGGAGCATTGTACCATCGAATCAAGGATCATTTAAACTGTAAGGGTTTTGAGAGATTGCCTAGTACAAACCTCACCTTTTATAAAAGGCAAATGAGGCCATAGAAATGAGACTGGTCAATGGTCACACAAAGACTAGTGGCTAGCTAGCTTTAGAGTAGTGGCAAAGCTAGCTGTCTCTCCAGGGCCCTTCCCATCACTCCACAGTAGCAGTATAAATGGACTAATATTAAATGTGTTGGAAATTTGGAATGTTTACAAATCTGGCAAGATGGTTCCTGAAGAATCCTGGAGCTTGATAGCAACTGGGGTAAGGGAGGAATACATTGAGGTGAGACAAGCAAAAAGCTGAAAGAGGAACAGGACTGAAAGATTGGGAGACCTGGAACTGAAGTTTTCCCAGCTCACAAACTCCCTGAAACCTTACAATGCTGCCTGCTGATTGCTCTTGCCCATTTCACCTGAGAGAGGGGTACTCTCTAACTAGACCATATTCATCCAGGGCCAGAAAATGTACCAGATGTGAGAGGGATCTGATTTGGAGCCAGACCACCTTCTCTTTCTGAGCTTTTCTCCTGATTCAGCAAGCTGCCAAGTTACCTTTGTTCTGCCCAAAGATGTACACACGCACTACAACAACCAAATATCTATATCCTCCAAGACAAAATTAAACAAATTATTTCACTCCAGTGCTCTGATCTTCAGCTCCCAATAGAAATAGCAATTTGATAGATTTGTTTGCAGAAAAAACAAAAATAGATTAAAGTGACAACCCACAGAGAACCATCAGAAGAAATGAATCTGTAATGGAAGAAGTTCAGGACCATGAGCTGCTAAGAGGAGAGTGACAAGGGAAGAGGGCCAGCTTTCCAAGTAGGTCTCAGATTATACCACATAAGGAAAAAACCTAACACTGTATGTTATGTACTACAAACAGATACTATGCTGGGTGCTTTACAAACATTTTCCATTTGGATACACACAATGATATTACAGGAAGGTATTTATATTCCATATTATTGGTTTTAAAAAAAACCCTGAAACCCAAGGATATTCAGTAATATGTTCAAGGTCACATAACAGAAAGATGGAATTTGAACCTATGTTTCACTAATTAAGCTCCATTATTATCCTCTTATGTTTCATTCTAAACACCATGAGAGAAGTCAATTTTGCCTTTTGCCCATTATTGTATCTAACAATTAGTCCAGTGCCTGACATATGACAGATTTTCAATAAGTACTGGTGAATGAATAAACAGAAATAAATGAATGAGTAATTAAGATTAGCCTTCAGTGAATTAATTCATTCAATAATTGTTTATTTAGTAAATACCATGAACTGGGCTATATGCTGCATTCTTTGGTGAAAACATAATGAAATATGGTTTCTGCCTTGAAGAAGCTTATACTTTGGTTACCCAAAGGCATGAATATACTAAATGCCATAAAGGAAAACACTAACAGATTTCATTATAAAAAGTGCCCAAAGAGGAAAACTTCTAGCCAAGTTGGAGGCATAGGTAGACATGCTTCACCTCCTAACACTACCATAAGAAGGATCACAACTAATTCCAAAACAAAAAATAACCAGAACTGCTAGAAAATCTAACGGTATGGAAGTCCAACAATTAAGGATGTAAAGAAGAAATATTCACCCAGATGGGTTAGGAGGGGCAGGGACAGGAACCCAGGGTACAGAGGACATGGTATGGTGGCCATGAGGTGGCAGCAGTGGCAGCCAGTGGAACAGGTGGTGCCACATTCACGTGTGAAGGATAAAAACTGGGAGGGACACCTGGGAAGTGAGTGATACCAGTGCCAGGTCAGACCACACAGCCCAGGGTTCCAGTGCAAGGAAAATAAAGCCTAATAACCTCTGGCTGTAAAAACCATTGGGAGCTAGGACATCAGAACAAACTGCCAGTCTCTCAGGAGAGTCCATACTATGGGCCCCTAGAACACAAGCAAACCCACCCACTCTGGGAACCACCATCAAGGCAACAGGTAGAAGGGGTACAATTTATATACAGAAAGTGGGTGAAGTGACTGGAAATAGGGTGAGAGTCAAGCAAGCGGTATTGTTCCCTCTTTGGCACCTCCCCCATTTACAGCACCACAAAGCAATGAAGCAAGTTGCCCAGCCCTGGTGAATACCTAAGGTTCTGCCCCTTTTCAATGTAACAGGTGGCTGAGGCAGGTAGTCAAAACAGCTCTGCCTAATACACAGAAACAAACACAGGAAGCCTGCCAAATTGCAGAGATAAAGAAATATGGCACAAATGAAAAAAACAGATCAAAACTCCAGAAAAAGAACTGAGTGAAAGGGACACAGCCAACCTATTAGATACAGAGTTCAAAACACTGGTGACAAGGAAGCTCAGAGATCTCATTGAGTACAGCAAACACATAAAGGAAGAAATGAAGACTACACTAATGAAAAATCAGTTCTGGCTATGATAGAGGCATAGGTAGATACACTTTGCCTCTTTGAACATCCAAAAGAAGGACAACATCAAATTTAAAAACAAAAAATAACCAGAACTGCCAAAAAATGGAACTATATGGAAGTCTGACAACCGAGGAATTAAAGAAGAAATATTTATCCAGACCGGTAGGAGGGGTGCAGACACAGAGCTATGGTGGAGAGGATTCACTGCAAGAAGGTGGCTTTAGGACCAGGGTGGGAAAGGCAGGGGCTGAAGGAGCAGGGAGTATCATATTTGCATGCAGATAAACCAGGAGTAACACTGGGATACGAGACGGACTAACCCAGAGTTCCAGCGCAGGGAAACAAGGCCTCAAAACCTCTGACTGAAAAAAAACCTGTGGGGGTTGAGACAGCAAGAGAAACTCCCAGGCTCACAAGAGAGTTTGTTGGAGATACCCACAGGGTCCCAGAAAGTACACAAAACCACCCATTTGGGAATCACCACCACAAGGGCCCAATTTACTTGTGGGTAGCAGAGGAAGTTACCAAAAGCCTGGCCAAGAGCTGAGCAAGTATTATTGTTCCCTCTCAGACCCCTCCCCCACATACAGTGCCACAACCCGGTGATATGGGTTGCCTCATCTTGGCAAACACCTAAGGCTCTGCCCCTTACTACATAACAGGTGCATCAAGACAAAAAAAAATATGGCCCAAATGAAAGAACACATCAAAGTTTCAGGAAAAGCAATGAAGCAATGAAGAGATGGCCAACCTATCAGATGCAGAGTTCAACATACTGTTAATTAGGATGCTCACAGAAATGTTTGAGTATGGTCACAAAATAGAGGAAAGAGTGAGGGTATGAAAAGTGAAATAAAGGAAAATGTACAGGGAACCAACAGTGAGGGTTTGCAACAAAAGGAAAAAAATAAATGTTCAACAAGAACAGAATTAAGAGAAACTTGAATTCAGAAAAATGAGGAGAGGGTTTAGGAACCTCTGGGACAACTTTAAATATTCCAACATCAGAATCATAAGGTTGTGAGAAGGAGAAGAGGAAGAGCAAGAAATTAAAAACTTATTTAAAAAAATAATGAAAGGGGACATCCCCAATTTGGCAAAGGAAATAGACTTCCAGGAAGTCCAGGAAACTCAGAGAGTTCCAAAGAAGTGGGACCCAAGGAAGCACATACCAAGGCACGTCGTAATTACATTAGCCAAGATGAAAGATAAGGAGAGAATCTTGAAAGCAGCAAGAGAAAAGGATAGAGTTACCTACAAAGGAGTACCCATAAGACTATCAACTGATTTCTCAAAATAAACCTTATAGGCAAGAAGGGGCTAGAAAGAAGTATTCAAAATCATAAAAGGCAAGGACCTACATCCAAGGTTACTCTATCCAGCAAAGCTATCATTTAGAATGGAAGGGCAGATAAAGTGCTTCCCAGATAAAATAAAGTTCAAGGAGTTCATCATCACCAAGCCCTTATTATATGAAATGTTAAAGGGACTTATCTAAGAAAAAGAAGATAAAAAATATGAACAGTAAAATGACAAAAGACTCACAACTATCAACTACCAAACCTAAAGAAAAAAAAATAAAAATAAACCAGGCAAACAACTAGAAACAGGAACAGATTCACAGAAATAGAGATCACATGGAGTGTTATCAGTGGGGTGGAGGAGGGAGGAGAATCGGGGAAAGGTACAGGGAACAAGAAGCATAAACGGTAGGTACAAAATAGACAGAGGGAGGTTAAGAATAGTATGGGGAAACAGAGAAGCTAAAGAACTTATATGTATGACCCATGGGCATCAACTAAAGGGGGATGCTGGTGGGAGGGGTGGTACAGGGCAGAGGGGAATAAAGGGGAGAAAAAAATGGGACAACTGTAATAGCATAATCAATAAAATATATATTTTTTAAAAAACAAAGGAAAAATCAATAGGGAACCAACAGTGAAGGGAAGAAAGCTGGCATTCAAATCAATGATTTGGAATACAAAGAAGAAATTAACAGTCAACCTGTACAGAATGAAGAAACAAGAATTGAAAAAAAAATGAGGAAAAAATAAGAAGACTCTGGGACATCTCCAAAAGTGCTAACATCTGAATTAAAGTGATGCCAGAAAGAGAAGATAAAAAGGATGTATTTGTTCATTATTTGAAAAAATAATGAAAGAAAACTGCCCCAATTTGATGAAGTAAATAGACATACAAGTCCAGAAAGCACAGAGAGTCACAAACAAGTTGAACCCAAAGAGGATCATCCCAAGTCACATCATAATTAAAATGTCATGGGTTAAAGGTAAAGAGAGAATCTTGAAAGCAGCAAGAGAAAAGAAGAGACTTACCTACAAAGGAGTTACCATAAGACTGTCGGCTGGTTTCTCAAAAGAAACTTTGCCAGCTAGAAGGGACTGGTAAGAAGTATTCAAAGTAATGGAAAGTAAGGACCTATCTCCAATATTACTCTGTCCAGCAAAGCTATCTTTCATAATGGAAGGGTAGATAAAGTCCTTCCCAGATAAGGTCAAGTTAAAGGAGTTCATCATCACCACGCCCTATGAACAGTGAAATGACAACAAATTCACAACTATCAACAACTGAATCTAAAAAATAAAAACAAATTAACCAAACAACTGGAACAGGAAAAGGATCATAGATATGGAGATCATATGGAGAGTTATCAACTAGGAGGGGGAAGAGGGAGAATGGGGGAAAAGGTACAGGGATTAAGAAGCATAAATGGCAGGTACAAAATAGACAGGGGGGTGTTAAGAATACTAGAGGAAATGGAGAAGCCAAATAATTTATATGTATGACTCATGGACATGAACTAAGCGGGGATTGCTGGAGGGAAGGTGGATACTGTGCAGAAGGGGACAAAAGGGGAAAATGGGGCAACTATATAGCATAATCAGTAAAATATACATAAAAAATGCCCAACATGTCTACATAGCAAAAGATTTTATCAATGAAGTTAAATGGTCAAGTGTTAAAATATTGTTATATGTAAAACATAGAGTTAATATGTGTAATATAGAAATAAACTATAAATCAATTGTAACATATAAAAATTCTATAAATCAATAAATCAGTGGGAATTCACAGAGGAAGAAACAAAAATAACCAACTGGAGTAGATTGGGAGAAAATGTTACAATAATTTGCATTTTCTTTCACTGAGTGCATTGATTTTACTTCTCTACCCCTTGAGGCTAAGCTTAGTCATTATATTATCCTTTATTAATAAAACATTAGCAAATGTGACAGAAATAGGGGCTTTAAAGTGCTTTCCCCCTGGGCTTGCCCTTCCCTGCTGTTCTTTGAAACCTGAGAATACCATGAGAAAAACCTGCTGGAGGATGAGAGACCACATGGAGTAGACATAAGCCATTTCAGCTGAGGCCCAATAGACCAACTGTTAGGTATGTGAGTAAACCATAGCACACCATCCAGCTCCAGCCAAGACATAAACTGGCCACAGAAGTCAGCCAAACTAGGCTAGAACAAAGAACTTTCGGCTAAGCTGCAAAACCATAATATATAATAAATGTTTATTTTACCATTATACACCAATAAGCATATGAAAAGATAATTAACCTAACTACAAATCCCAAAATATAAATTAAAAAGGATATAGTATTTGTCTATCAAATTGGCAAAAATGAGGGGGTCATAATATCTAGTACTGGTAAATAAAAGAGGAGTGTCTACCTTAGTGGTGAGTAATGAAATTGGTAAAATAGCCAAATAGAAAAAAAAAAAACATTGCTATATGTAAAACTTAAAGAGTTCATACATATAAGATATAAACAAATTCTATAAATCAATTACCAGTGGCAGTTCACAGAGAAAGAAATACAAGTAGCCAACTGTAGTAGAGTGAAAACAAATGGTCACAATATTGTATTTCTGTGGGAATGCATTGATAGGACATGCTTCCAATATCTACAGTAACCCTAATCCATCACTTATCATACATTAGGCATTGCTCTGAGTGTGTAACACACAATAACTCACTTAGTCATCATAACAATTTTATGGAACAGGTACTGTGATTATCTTCCTTTCATGGAAAAGGAGGCTAAGGCAAAGAGAGGTTAAGCACTTGGTCATTGTCACACAGGTAATCAGTAGTAGAACTGATATTCAAATGTGGGCGGACTTGCTTTTAACAATTAAACTGTTGCTGTTATGCTAGTTTATATCAAAGCATATCTTCCAACAATCCACTGGGAAAAGGTTAGCCTCTTCTGCAAATAGTATTGGAAAAATTGGACATTCATATGCAAAAACTAAATGAATCTGGAATGAAAACCTCCCATTTTATACAAAAGTTAACTAAAAACAGCTCATGCAAAACATAAAAATATAAAACTTTGGGGATATGGGAGAAAAGTTTTCAGGATGTTGGGGTTATTACCTATGACACCAAAGCATAAGCCATAAAGAAAAAATATTAATAAATTATATTTTAGCAAAATTTAAAACTTATCTATGAAAGACACTGTTAAAATAAAAATACAGAGTAGGAGAAAATATTTTCAAATCACATATGTGATAAACAACTTGTATCCAGCATATATAAAAAGCTCTGAAAACCCAACAATAAGAAAACAAACAACTCGACTATTTTAAATGTACAAAATATTTGAGACATTTCACCATAAAAGATACACATTTGGATGGCAAATAAGCACACAGAAAAGTGTTCAACATCATTAGCTATTAGGAAAAAGTTAATTAAAACCATGAGATACCACTACATGCCCCCTGCCAAATAACAAAACAATAATAAGTGCTAGCTAGAATGTGTAACAACTTAACTCTTATTCATTGCTAGTGGTAATGTAAAATAAATGGTTCAGTGATCATTTAACAGTTTTTTATGAAGTTAATCATACATGTACCATGTCACCCACCAAATAATTCCTAGGTATTTACAGAAATGAAAATTTATGTTCATACAATAATTACTTACAGCAGTTCAATATATTCATAATCATCCAAAATTGGAAATACCTGAATGTTTTTCAATTGATGAATGCATATAAACATGCACACACTGGGATACACTCAACAGGAAAAAGGAATAAACTGTTGATACTTGCAAGCACATGGCATTATGCTGAGTAAAAGAAGGACAATATCAGAAGGCTACATACTGTATGACTGCATTCGTATGCCATTCTGGAAAAGGCAAGTCCACAGGGATAAAGAGCAAATGCTTGGTTGCCAAGGAATAGTAATGGAGAGATTTGACTACAAAGAAGCTACACAAAGAAGATTTGGGGGAATGATGGAATTGTACTATTTTCTCATGTGTGGTGGTTGCATGAATCTACATAGGCATTAAAACTCATAAAACTGTACATATATTCAAGATAATTATACTGTGTATTAATTTTTAAAGTATAATAAAAGTATATCTTCCATATTTTCTAGTAAAAATATGCAAAGGTATAGCACAGATATTCATTGCAGACGATAGCCATAAATGAGAAATACCAGAGTTCATGGATAGAAGCATGGCTAAATGAAAGAAGGTTCACACACTAAATGAATAACAAAGTTTGTGTGGAATTATGTTCTTGTATAGTAAGTGAAGGAAACAAGATGCAGAACCAAAACACAGGGAAAAATCTAGGAGTCATATACCAACCTAGTATCAGTGGTACCTCCGGCTTAATGAAATTGCCGGGTTTAGGGACCGGAGTGGGAGAGGAAGAAGGTGATGTTTACTTATTGCTCTACATACTTAGTATTGTATTTCTTTTGTAATTTTAAAATACAGATTTTAATTTTTAGATCAGCATACACTACTAATCCATGTAATGGCAGTGTTCTAATGAATTATTGACATGGCTGCCTCCCTCCTTAGACAGTGAGCTCCCTGAAGTAAAGGACTCTCTGACTCATCTTCAACTCCTAAGAACCAAGCACTGTGTTTAACAGACTGTGTGTATTTTTAATTGTTTAAGTTGAACAGGAAGAATTCAAAGTAATTAAAAGTAATATATCTTAAACCCAGGTCACTATTTTGTGAATTAATCATTGCCTGAAATCATCAATGCAACAGTGGAGTTGTTAAGAGATTTGAAGATCTGTTTCCTTTTCCTTATCTGTGAAATGAGGAATAACATCTAAATCATGGTCTCTTGTATGAAGGACTATGAATTTCCAAGGCATGAAGCCAGTCTGATGGCATGAATCTGTACGACACAAGGTCTGCATCAGCCCCAGAGGAAGGGTCTTTCTTTCTGGTTGTTTTTTAAGTCATCTCAGAGAGAAGGCACCCACAGAGGGAAGAACTGCTGGAGGCTTTGTGTCCTGCTGTGCGCCTACCCTCCTGCACACGTCAGCCCCGTGGGCAGGAAGCAGGCCCATCTTGAAGTAAAGACGAGTCCCTGCATTTCCTTCAAAAGTCCTTTGATTCTTGCCCCTTCTCTTACAGGATTGACCTTAGCAGGAAACCAACCTCTACACATGCAAGTGATTCTGGAAAAACAGGTTCACAAGCAGCTTGGTGGTGTGACAGCAGCTTTGGGGGAATAAAGAGGCGCTTGGAGATGCACATAAGCCAGTGCTCCATAGGCCTTTGCCACCTGACCCTCAAGGAGACCAGTTATCTAACCCCAAGCTTACCCCCCATCCTGCCCCACCACACCCCTCCATCATGTGTCACTGAGCCAGAGAGCCCTTCCCTACATTTTCTTCACTGTCTATAGAAGTGAGTCTGCATACAGTCTATTAAAATATAATTCTTATCCTTTGTTTTTCTATGCTCTGAAATAGGACAGTAGCTATTCAGAAGCATCAACACCTCTGGCTCACCAATGGGATTACAATCTTAACTCAGTAGTGGAAGAGGGCTGAGGGGCCCTCCAGCCTTTATTACAGTCCTGGAACCCACTGTGCTTCAGACCTTACATAAATTATGTCTATGATTAGAAACCACCTATTTGGGAAGCAGTTTTTGTGGTCATATTCTCTCTGCTGTGCTTAAAAAAATTCTGTATAATTCCAAATTATAGATACATTTGCCAGGTGGAATTCCACCTAAACTCTATGTCAGTTTTTCCATTTAAAACTGCAGACCTAAATATTTCTAGAGGTGCTAATCTATGTGTCTTCATTAAGAAAGAGTTCTTGAGAAACCCTGAGTGTCATGGTTAGTGTAATCCCCTTGGGTCTCTGCCAGGCCCCACATTCACTCCAGTGGCAATGACATCATTCCAAACATGTTGGGGGCTTTTCTTGAAATCTTTGCATGAGCTATTCCCTTCTTGGCAATGTCCTCCTCCAGTGGTTCTCCTATTTCCATGTTCAACTGGATAACTCTTGCTTGGTCACCAAGGTTTAGCCTCCAAGACTTGGCTCATGCTCTCACGTACCCCGAGAAGCCTCCCAGATGCCCCAGTCCAGGAGCTGTATCTTACAGACTGCAGAGACATGGCACTTAGGATAGGCCTGATCCTATAGAGAGCAGCTGCTGGTCAGTTTATCACTCCAGTGGCTTATGAGAGCAACTCCTCCTTTATCATCCCAAGTAGACAGTGTAAGATTTACTTAGACTCTTCCGCAGCACGGAGACAGAGCCTGTCTGCCTGTCTGTGCAGTCACTTGAGGGAAAACAGTTCAAAAACATAAAAGCCAGAGAGGCAATTTCCTTAAATGTTAGAGATACTCTGTGCATAGGCTAGGTCCATATTTAAGTCAAATTTAGTACACAAATTTAGAAGTCATAGTCTCACTTTCTAAGGCTAGGATACTCTTTGGGTTTTCTTCTACATGTAACAGTGTACCCCTCTCTAGCTGCTTTCCAAACTCTTCCACCCAGCTCTGGGTTCCATGGAGGCTATGTCCACTTGGGTTCAGCTAATAGGAAGCCCCAGAATGAGAAAAGAGGGTGGAAGGAGGGTGTGGTCAGGGTTTCTACTCTCCCAGGTTCCTCCCCACCGAGCCATTTACGGAAGCCACAGGTGGGTGGTAGTCTTCTCTTGCCACTGCCCTAATTAAGTTCAATAATTGCTCCTTCCCTGTGCCTTCAGGTCTATGTTCATTTCAAGCAATGGTCACTTTTCAGTTGATTCCTTTACATAAACAAAATTTTGTTCTGATGTCTGATAATTAAAGTAGATAAAACCGTGCTGTGTGTGGCTTCTCAGGGAGAAAGGAGCTCAGCTTTGAACCTACTCCCCCAGCCTTGAAGCAGTCCCTTGGGCACCTCTCTAGAGATGCCGTTTCTTTAAAGAAGCACAGTGTGCAAATCACTAATATCAGGTATTTGCTAGTTAGGTTTTTTCAATATCAGTGTATCAATTATACATGAATAAAATTATCAGTAGTAATATAATAGCTACAACTTATTAATGAGTACTACCATTCAGATATTTTGCATGCATTTTTTTACTTAATTGTCACAACAACCATATGAATTAGTCATTTATAGCTCCATATCACAGGTGAGGGAACTAACTTAGACAAAATAAGCAACAGTGATGACTAAATGAAATCTTAAATGTAGAACATCTGGAACAGTGTTAAAATTCATAATTCCTGCTTTCTCTGACAGAGAGCTTGGCACAGTAGGTTCTCTCTATGTATTATTTCACTGAGCATCCATGCACCTTAGAACTTTGATCATCCCACTAGAAATACATGAGTACTCTTCGTGTAACACCATGAATCTAAAATAGCAACTTTCTCTTGAATCTAACTTCCCATTCACCCTCCTTGCCAAAACTCAGCAAGCAGCCATGGCTCTAGCCAAGTGATTGTGCCCTGACCAGTACTACAGTAGACCTCATTTCCATTTTCACAGTGATTTCACCAACTCCCGAGACTTCAGTTATCACTTGTTCCAAATCTAGGTCTCTAGCTCTAACCTCTTTCCAGGTATAAACACGTGTTGTAAAATGCCTACTGGACACCTAAATAGGCATCTCAAAGGCAATATGTCTAGAATGAATTCAGCACCTTATCTTCTCTTAGCCATCCCTCTCTCATCTCTTAAGCCTTTACTTTTTCAGCAACAGAAGCTTAAAAACTGAGTTATTGTCAACAACTCCCTCCCCCTCACTATTTGTGTCTAACCCCCATATTCTGCCCTTTTTAGCTCTCTGTACTGTCATATTCAGCTTCTTTTCACACCATCATTCCCTCTTACTTGAACTACTGCAAAATTTTAGTGCCTTTAGTTTCTTTCACCCCACAGTCTCTGTAGGCTTTCCTTTCCTGACCATTGCCGACACTGTCCCTCTGCAAAGGAGACCTCTTCCTATACATATTTTTCTGTTCAAGTCTAATCTCTTCCAAGATTCAGCTCAAATCTCAATGGCAACAGGAATTTGTGTTTAATTATTTTGCACAATTCAAAAAATAAAGTTCTAATTTGCAGACTGCCTAACTGAAATTCAAATGCATTACACCTGTTTTTGAATTAAAGAACAAAAAAGATTTTAAGATTTGCCAAATATGAGGTCATACTTAAGTAACAACATCATGAAATGGAAATATATCCTCTTTATACTGAAGTCTGAATCTCAGACTTACATTGTCATTTAATTAGCATCTTTAGGATAGCCTCTTTCAACTTTCCACTAAAAATAAGAAGAAAAATGAAGAATTGCAACCTCAGTGTAACTCAATGTACCATCGGCATCTAATAACCACAAAGAGTTGGGCAGGAAAATGAGTTTTCATTATTAAAATATTTTAATGTCAAAAATTTATCTTAATTGAAAATATATACTATAAAAAGTATCTTGGATCTCAACTTCCATATTAATGTACAAAAAGACTTAGAAAGCTAAAGGAAGGATGGGAGAAAGTTAATGTGTGCTGAGTTCCTCATTGATACACAGATGTTCAAAATATGTTTTCACTATTTATTACTATAATTGGAGAAGTATATATTAAATAGTGTTTTTAAAAAATACAAGGGACCCTAGCTGGTGTAGCTCAGTGGATTGAGTGCAGACCTGTGAACCAAAGGGTTGCCAGTTTGATTCCCAGTCAGGGCACATGCCTGGGTTGGGTGCCAGGCCCCCAGTAGGGGGTGCACAAGAGGCAACCACACATTGATGTTTCTCTGCCTCTCTTTCTCCTTCCCTTTCCCTGCTCTCTAAAAATAAATAAATAAAATATTTATAAAAAGCATAAGGGATCTTTATGTTAATAAAATAAAAAACAAGATGCATACATAAAAATGACTATAAAAGGTAAATGTAAACATATAAATTAAGTAAGCAAAAGGTAGGAAAAAAACTGAAAGGAAACAACAGGAAACTTTTAAAAACTCAAAGCATAAAATATTATGTCAGGAGTTAAGTTTAAACATATTGTTATATGATTTAAAGATAAACGTTTAAAATCACCTATAGAATAACAAACACTCTCAGAAAAAAATTAAACCTCCCAGGTTGATGCTTATGAAAGACCCACTTAAAACAAAGTCACAAAATCTTAAAAACAAAGAGATGGGCAAAAAATTTATCAAGAAGTAAAAAGAGAAAACAATGAAGGAAAAAAACAAAGGTGATAATACGTATTAGTTTCAGACAAGGTGGAATTCAAGATAGAAGGTATGAAGTGGGACAAAGCCTATCAATTATGTTACAGAAAATAAAGTTGACCATGAAAGAATAGTGGTGGTGCATCACTGGGGTCCAAGTCATATAAAATCAAATATACTTTGAAAAATTCGTAAAGGTAAAAAGACTGGGAGGAAAGCACAATAGTTGTTGGAAATAGCGTCACACCTCTCTCAAATTTTGACTGGTAAAGTAGGCTAAAAGTCAAGCATGCAATTTAATAATATTGTATATTATATATGGCCTATATATAATATAATACATGCATTATATGGTATCTCTGTTATATAGGTGTATAATAATAGTACATATTATTATACATATTATTACATATTATTATATATAAATGTATGTATCTTGCAGGTATATATAACTCTATCTTAAAATGGAACTTTCCCCATTATATAGGTGTATAATAATATTACATATTATTATATATAAATGTATGTATCTTGCAGGTATATATAACTCTATCTTAAAATGGAACTTTCCCCATTCACACAGTACTTACTAAAACTGATTATACCAAATGGAGCAATGCATTTGATTGGAGTCAGCATTCTAAAGATCAATATGTAAGGTAAAACTTGTGTATAGACAAAACTACTCTTGACATTCCTTTGAAGCACACTAAAAAGAATCATGTGGAATTATAACAATTATCCACAAATGTGATATCTAGGTTCTTCTCCAGTCCTGGAATAGATCACTGTTGCTTTGGGTGAGAACCAGATAAAGTACAGTACCTTCCTGCCTCATCTATGGTTTTGCTTTCCATGGTTTCAGCTACCCATGGTTAAGCATGGTCTGAAAATATTGAATGGAAAATTCCAGAAGCAAACATTCATAAGCATTAGATTGTGCATCATTCTGAGTAATGTGATGAAATGTCACACTGTCCCACTCCATCGCAGCTGGGACGTGAACCATCTCATTGTCCAGCATACCCACATTGTACATACTACACACCCCTTAGCCACTCAGAAGCCATCTCAATTGTCCGATTAGCTGTCACAGTATTGCAGCACCTAAGTAAGATAAGTAACCCTTATTTTACTTAATAATTGCCCCAAGATACAAGAGTAGTGATGCTGGCAATTGGGACATGCCAAAAAGAAGCCATAAAGTACTTCCTTTAAGTGAAAATGTATATATGCTTAGGAAAAAACATAGTACACAGTCCACCCTCCATATCTGTGGATTCTGCATTCATGGATTCAGCAAATCATGGATTAAAAAAATTCCAGAAAGTTGGTCTGTAAAGAATACAGTATTAAACTATTTACATAATACTTATATTTTATAGGCATTATAAGTAATCTAGAGATGATTCAAAGGACATAGGAGGATTGCATAAGTATATGCAAATACCATTCCATTTTATATGAAGGACTTGCATATCAGCAAGGGTCCTGGAACCAATCCCAATCCCCATGGATTCCAGGGGATGAAGGTATATATGATTCTGATACACACACACACACACATACACATATATAATTTCAAGCATACACTGTGGGGCTTGGAACATATCCACCACAGATTAGGGGAGACTAATGTAGTCGGCTGGTGTTCAGGAACCAGGTGGGACAAACACAGTTGTCACAAATGGAATATGGGAAGCCACAGGACAGGGACCAGGTTCAGTTTAGGGCTCATGAAATTAAAAGACAAGTGAAATCATCTACACTATTTATATTTGTATGTCTTTTAGACCAAGCTCATGTAGTTGAATTTGACTAAATTAAGTAAGTTTGGTGTGGTTTAGAGGTAATAGTCAAAATTATTTAACAATCCGGAACAACAAAATTGAAATGGACACTCATTTGAGTACCAGAAAATGTTCTAAAAGACCCCAATAGGCCAGACATTAATGTTTTAGTTACTGAATTATTGGGACCTAGGCAGCCAAGGCGGCAAGACAGGGGGGACTTGGGAGACCCAAGTAGCAGATATTTACCAAATGGCACAGATTATTTAACTCTTTTAACAATCAGAGTCAATACAAAATAGTGGGATATCAGCCTTTCAGTTACTCATTTCCTCTCTCTCTCTCTCTATCTCTCTCTGTCTCTCTCTGTCTCTCTCTCTCTCTCTCTCTCTCTCTCACATACACACACACACTGAGTGAAGTCCAACAAAGGGAAATTGTTCCTGCAATAATTCCAATCACAACAAAACAATCTCATACCTTACAAAATAATTCAAGTTTAACAATTTGTCATTGAACAGGAAAAAGAAAACCAACTCCTTAAAAATAATAAAGCAGTCTTCTAAATAAACATTAATTCTAAAAAAAGACCATAACTAAAAAGGCAAGATTTATAGAAAATGGAAGAGAAGAACCCTACTTTCAAAACTGCAACGATGTATTCAAACTACTTTCTCACACAAGTTTATAGCTTTAAATCCTTTGTTTATTAATGAATATAAACCAAAGACCCTACTTAGAAAACTTATTTATGAAAAAGTAAAAATTCCATATAAAATACTAGCAAATTGCTCTGGGTTTATCCCCAGAAGAAAAAAACAATTTAGTATATAACAATTGTATAAATATATCACTTAGTACTGAAAAGCCCAACGTGAAATGTGGGGACCTGTATGAAAAAAATCTGTGAAACTTTACCAAAATATACAACAGATATAAAGACATGGAGAAAGATGTTCTGTGTCCTTAAGTGAAAAGATAACTCTTAAATTAATTCATAAATTTAACACACTTTTGATGGGTGACACAAAAGGTAAGAGAAGAAAAGAGGAAGGCCACGTGACGTGACAGGAGCTGGTGGACTTGAACAAACAGATGTTGTGGTACTCGACGTGAAGCTGTTTGCATTGCCACAGTATAAACCCCATCTTCGTCTCAACTCATCTGTTCAGGGTGTTATACTCACGAAAAATCTGTGTCTCCCTGTTTATGATTGTGTCTGCGTGTCTCTCTGTATCTGTGGGTCTGTCTTTGTGTAAAGATGTTATTGTCATTCTTATTTTTAATTGATGTAAAAGGCTGAGCTGAATATCTCAGTTGACACCAAGTTGAACAGAGACCACACAGGCAGGAGTGAGCCAGGGAGTGTCTGAATTAAAGAAAATCACAACTTCAGTCAGCAGTCAGTGTGGGACGTACCCGTGAGAATGTGAGTGCCCTGGCAATTCACAGGGGAAACCTGGAGGAGGACATCTGAATTCCACAGGGAGGATATAAAATTCTATCTTATCTGGAAAATGTTAACAGTGCCTATCTCTGGTTGGTGGTATTGTACACACAGAATAAAAAGATAAACATTTAAAAAATTGAATTCTTGGGAAGGAAAGCAAGCAGCTAGGGCTGTGCACACTAAGCCTTGGATTTATGGTAGCGCCTTTCATCATGGTGACGTGTCCAAACATCAAGGTCTCCAGGTGCCCTGAACAGGGCTGAGCCTATCTCAGAACAGATCACCCACAGAAGGCCAGGAATCTTAGTACTGACTGCTGAGCAGCAGAGCAATGCATATGTGGCCAGAGGTTAGGGAATGAAACCATCCTGGTCTGCATCCTGGGTCTGCCACACATTATTTATGTAACACAGGACCATGCACAGGTTACTTAGCCTCCTCTGTCCCAGACCGGCCATCTGTAAAGTGGTGCTGATGATACTAACCTCTAAACATTTCACTGAGATGGATTAATGTACAGATCTACATTTGTACGAGAAAACGCTTTGCAAATTTTATGAATGAGGTGTTAAGAGTGTGAGGCAAATAGTGGAATAGTCAATAAACAGTGATGATGAAGATGATTTATGATTCCCTAAAGGTGTGACTCATGAAGAGAAAATGGAGTTTGCTCCTTGCAAAATAGTCACAACTAGCCCCTCCTGAGGTGTGACCCTGTGTGCAGAGCCTATCACAGGGAAAAGCTAACATTTTTAGTAGAATCTTTAACTTACTGGCACATCCATAGAAAAGGAGGTCCAGAGTGTGAGCTAATAATGAATGCACTAGCCTGCACAATAATGGTGCAGTAGGACGAGGATCCTTTTCAACTTTCAGTTTACAGCCTTTTGTCCCTTTTCCCATATTTTAAGATCCCAGAGAAGCAACACAAACATGGGTAAGAAATTATCTCAATTAGCATATCTGTGTCTGAAAACTCAGAAGTGCACTCCTAAGGCCTGGCACTCTGGGCTGTGTTGCTAAAGCTTCCATTCTCTCAGTCTGTTAGAGCTTCGAATGGACTTGACTTCTAGGAGGGGCCGTGAAGTTTTAGTTTTATCTAATTAGCTTTAAGTTTATCTAAAGAAGAAATATGACTCTAAGGGTGACACACATTTACAGTCTAAGGTCATAACTAGAGAACAGGTTTATCATGTGCTCTGCAAACTGAAGTCCTGGCCTCAGCATGTTAAAATGTAACTAATCAGCCGGAGGCCTGGATTTCTAATAGAATTTTTCATACTCCTAATTTGGCTCCTAAAGGAGTTAAAACTAGGTTAAATTGACTTTAGTTCTTAGATTGCATAATGTACTCAAAGAAAGCCAAAACTGTGCTCTATCTATTCTGTGTCCTTGAAATTAAAACCTGATTGCTTACGTCTGTGTAGCTGATTTCAAAATTGTAATGTTTGAAAGGGAGCGACCCTCAACATCAACAGAGAAGAAAACAAGTGCATGGGTTTAGTGGTGCTTGATTCCCCAAGCACCTATCGAACCTCAGGTTTGCAGGCAGTAAATCTCAGAGTAAATTTTATACACACACACACACACACACACACACACACATATATGTGGTGGATATATATAATGTGTATATATATACATATATAGATTTGAAGCATGCCTAGTTAAATCTGGTGACTAAATTTTAAAAAATATTTTTCCCATGTAGTCAGATTTTCCTACGTGAACATAAATTATTTTTGTAATCAGAGAAATACACATTTTCAGGACGGTGAAGCATACAAATGCCATAATTTGTATACAGAGTTCCAATTTGTATAGTAGTTTTTGTTCCCCAACTTGAAAGCAGCATTTCTCACTGTCTCCCTGGGTCTTATTTCAATAAGCCACCTGAATGTTCTAATACAAATGTCCAAGGAAGACATGGTCTCTGGAATCTCTTTAATTTTTTGTAATAATACTGCATTAATTAATATCTTAACAGTCAAAAAACATTTTATGTATGTAAAATATACAGTGATCCTGATAAATGTGGGTTCTTTTATATTTATTTTTATCTTGTTAGGTGATAACAATTTAAGAATAATCATTAAAAAGTATCTCTAAAACCACAAAATAATACTATGTTTAATGGTCTTTTGAGGATACTCAGAATATAAAGTATTTTAACATGTATCTCCTTATTATGAAATCCTTCCTTGAACACCAGCCCAGGCCTATCCAAACACAGTGAGAAGTGAAAAATGGTTAGAATGGAACATTTTCACCCTTGTTAGCACTGGATATATGGCTTTTATTTTTTTCCCAGACTAGGTATAGAAAAAAACTACAGAAACCAACATAGTACTTAGATTTTTCCTAAGCTAAAACCAAATACAATTTCATATCCTGAATTTTTACTTCATCTTATAACATTTAAAATATTGTCATTGTACTTTACATCACCAAATTCCTATCTAAAAAGCCACAGTATATGAGTGAACATTCCATCAACTCCAGCCATACATTATTGAATATTTTCATGTGTTTTTCAATCATTGCTAGTTTGATACAGAAAAATAGTACCTTATTTTGATTTAATTTTAAAGTAGAGAGTGAACTTTTACACACACTATTACTCACATGTATTTCCTCCTTTTGTGAATTATTCATTCCTTTCTTTTTCTACTGATGTTTTTGATTTTTTCTATCAATTTCAATGAGCTTCTTTTACAAAAATACTTTGTCTACATGCCATATTTGTTGCAAATGATTTTTTCTCATTTGTTCTTTGCTTTTTAATTTTGCTTATTGTTAGATTAACAGTTTAAATATTTATGTAGCTAAGTATATTGACTTTTATTTTTGTGGTTTCTCCTATTGTTTTTAAAATTAAAAAGTCCTTCTCCATATGAAAAGCCAATGAATCACTTTCATCTTCTTTGGATGGCTTAAATTTTTACTAAATCTCTTTAAGCCATGTGTAATTTATCTTGGTTTGTGGTAACAGATGGGCTTCTCAAACAATTCTTTTTTTCCAAATAGAAAACTAATTTTTCATAGAACTATTTTTCCCTTCCTCATGGATTTGTATCCTTTCTAGGACATTAAATTTTTATGTCAACTCAGGTCTGGTGCTGGCCTTTCTCGTGTGTTGATCATGTGTCCATGACCTTTGGCTGTACCCCACCAAATTACATTATTACACCCTGTCTTAAAATCTAGTAGAGCTGTTCCCAAGACATTACTTTTTATTCACAGAATTTCCTTAGGTTTCATTAAGCTTCATTATTCATTAAGTTTCAAAAACAATATCTTTGGGGATTTTGCTAAGAATGATTAGGAACAAATGTTCAGAGCTTAATATAATGAAAATTATAAAACCTGGCTGTGAAATATATAAGAAAACTACAATAATTAAAACTATGTGTCAGCTTTATAGAGGAAAACATTAGAGATGTCTGTCTCTTTCCCCCAAATCATCAGTTTAGCCCAGATCAATTCATTTATTGAATATCTAGTGTGACAAGGACTTGGACTTACTTGGCTCTATAAAAACCTCAAAAACCATGGGTTGTGCATTCCAGAGAGAAAATACTTACTCTGTCAGGAATAACTAACAGGCCAGCAATAGTTAGTGGTAACTTATCTGGGACCTTGTACGATTGCTTACGGATAAAGTATTTTACTGGGTGAATATTTGGATAAGCCCCTTGGAGTAGGGAATAGAGGACGGAGTAAAAAACTCCTTAAAGGCATGATCCAGGGTTCCTGCTGAGATTCTAGGGGAGAGAGGTTAGATAAGGAGCTGACCTTTGTTTTGCAAGATTGGTTTATGCAAGTGAGGGTGAAAGTGGACTAGTAGAGGCAGTAAAAGAAAGGAAGGAGAAATGAGTAGACTAGGGGCTAGAAAGAAACTTAAGTAGAGGAACACAGATGTCTACTGGTGAGTTTATTAAAGTTTGCACACTGTAAACATAAATTGTCTTCTCCTTTGACCCACTAAAAACTCCATTACTTGCTGACTCTATGGAGTAGAATCCTTAGTGTGGTATCTAAGAGTGATGGGTCTTGCTTTTGAGAGGATGTGGGTGAGAAGAGGCCTCCTATCAAACCTGAACTACGCAGCACATGCTGGAGGTAGAAATCCCTCTGCCCACTAGCCCCAACCTGGCTAATCTGGCTGGATGTAGGATTGTCACCCCTCCATGCTTCCATCTCTGTCCCATCTGTCAGAAATGCCCTCCTGCACTCGAAAGTCTGATTTCAGTCTGTGGAACCTGATTGTCCCAAACTGAATCCATTTCTCTCTCCTGTGCTTGCCCTGACTTCGGTGGAAACTTTATTGCAGTCTGAGTTGTTTAATCATTTGTATAAACAGTCTATCCTCATTATTTGTTGATTCTGTGTCTGAGGGGTTGCCTACAATTTATTTATACAGCAAAATTGATACTCATGGTGATTTTCCAGCCATTCAGACTCATGAAGAGCAGGGAAAACCCTGAGTCCTCAGATCCATGAGTTACCACCTGAGGTGGAACAAGGCGTCACACCACTCAGCTCTCATACTGTAAATCCAGCATTGTTTTTTGAGGTACCTTTAGTGCTACTTTGTCACCTTTCTGTCCTTTTTGTTGGCAATTTTACTATCTCAGATGGCTCACAAGCACAAGAATGCTGTGACATGCCTTATGAGAAAATACACGTGTTAGATAAGCCAGGAGTGTTTGTTCAGCTAGGAGTTATAGGGCTGTTAGCCACAAGCTTGGGTTAATGAATCAGCCATGTACATTTAATGATTTCTCTTTGAACAGAAGCACACACAAAACTGATTTTTGTATTGATCAGTTGACAAAAATGCTTTGGCTTGCAGGAAACTAACCCTGTGTTCATGCTTGATAGAACAAAACTGCAATGGATAACAAGAAGCTACCTTATGTCTCTCTGCAACTCACCACCCAATAGCAGCTACTTAACAGCAACGGCTTGACTTTATTCATCTCCTATCTGCTGACCCAGTGTCAGGCACAGAGTAGGGCTCAAAAACTATTTATAGACTAGAATAGTTGGGAAGGAATGAGGTATGTTGAAATGGGATGCACTGAACAAGAATAACATTTATACAAATTCTTGGAGACAGGGTTCTCTTAGGAGCGATAGAGAGACATAAGAAATAACAATGATAGCTAATATTTATCAAGCATCTCTCATGAACCTGCATTTTGCTAAGCATTTGATAGGCTTATATTGATATCTTGCAACCACCACAATTCTTTACTGTGGGTGACATTATCCCTATCTAAAGAGAGGTGAAATGGCTTGTGAAAGGTCACATAGCTACCACATTGTTGAGCGGGGCTCCAGCCCAGACTCATCTGCCCTCAGAGCCTGTGATCAGAACCACCTGGTTAAAATGAAAAGGTGGGTTTGGTAGGGGTTATAAGCCAGGCGTTTCATCAGAAAGCAATCTCTAGAAGAGGTAAAGAGGGCCTCCAACAGAAGTTCGCCTGCGTCACTGGCTCTCCCCAGCTTTTGTGGGAAGACAGTGATGCAATTAATGGTGATTTTTATGCCTGGCTGGCAACAGCACTGTTTTTTGTTTGATTCCAGGAGCAGCTGGCAGAATTCATGTATTACTCATGTTGGAATCACACTTTGCTGATGGCTTACGTACTCTAAAGTCACTCAGTGGTTGGGGCTCGGGCCGTGCTTAGCTAGGCCTGTTGGGAGATTACTACAGGCCTCCGAAAGTGGCTGAGCTCCTGCAGCTGTTGTGCGTTTCTGGCTCCAGTTCCACACCTCTTGGCAGAGGGTTTGTGTGAAAAGCACTGCTGACTCTGGGTGTGAGACTCACAGGGAAAAGGGGCTGGGAGCACCAGACAGCACTAAGCAAAGGCCACACTGCCAGAGGCCTTACATCTGTAACCATTATGCACTTATAAGAGAAAGAAAGGAATTCGTGCATGAGGAATTTGGGGATTCTTCAGAAGTTTACTTCTAACCCTGACCCTTCCATAGCCACTCTGGCCACAAAGACCCCAAATACCCTGCACTATGCATTGGTAGTGATGGTCAGATGGATGAAGTTAGTATAAATACTGACATTTATGTAGTGTATTCTAAGTTCAAGCATTGTTCCAAATGATTCATGAACTAATGCATTTAATCCCCTCCAAAACAACTTGCACCACAGTACACAGCTAACATTAGAATGAATCATTGGCCCCAATTCTTCAACCCTCCTTGCATCCACACACTTGCTTTGGCCTCATCAAGGGCAGTGTATGTCCCAGCTTTTGACCTTGGGCATAGCACATGACTTTGGGAGTGACAGTATGCTAGCCCTGAGCCTAGTCCTTAAGAAGCTTCTCTTGTTTATTTGTTTCTACTTAGCCCTCTTGCATTTCTAACATCGCCATGAGAACAATGCACTGTGGGTAATCTGCTGATCCAAGAAAGATGAGGTATATGTCAGCAGAGTCACCCAGAAAACCCACACACCTACAGCAAGAAGCAGAGCTTCCCCAGCTGCTGCAACCTGAAGCAGTACCACTGAGCTGTGCTAAGCATAGATCAGCAAATGCGCAGATGACCCAAAGGCATGTGAGTGATGGTAAACACAGCCTCTTCAGGGAGTAGTTGTTATACAGCAATTGCTAAGCAATACAATGATAAAGCTGGAATGCCATCTCACACCGTCTGACTGTACAGTACATGAACTCATCTCTAATTTACATTGCCTTCTACTCTCTGTATTAAAGTGAAGAACCATGGCCTCTGGTGGGCTGAATGAGCGTGAGCTAAGTGCTGAACTCCCTGAGCCTCAGTGTCAATATCTATAAAATGAGCAGGTTGAATCCCATCAGCATTTCTCAAGTATGATACATTAGCTCCACATGATGTTAGGAAAAAAGATTCTATGACTTCCCTGGAATTAGCATATTCTGTGAAGGCGCTTCAGAGACACCACACTAGATATCTTTTAAGTCTTTGACAGTTCTAACATTCTGTTACTCTAGGTAACAGTATGTGGCCCCTCCACGAAAACTTCTACCTCCATTACCATGGATTTGTGAAACTATAACAATGTCATAATTCAGGTAATTTGGGAACACATCCAGGGGAAGGGAGAATGTCTGTTATGGAAGAGGTCTTTCCCAACTTCCTTTAAACTTGTGCATATCCTCCTAGTGCCCGAGTCAGCAGCCGGGAGGACCTCCGCCCTTCCCCTATCAGCTCACCTAGAATCAACCTTACAGAAAAGCATACACATACCAGAACCTGACAGGACCTGGGACATCTCTCAGAAAAGAATTCCCGCTTACCTACTCCATGTCCTCACCTCCCACTCACTCCTCAACCACAGCCCCGCCCACCCACTAAAAATGCTTTGCAAAAGTATGTAATTGCCAAATTCTCTAGTCCCTCTCCTTATTCTGCTTCTGCCTCCACAAGTTTTGATATAATGGAAACTCCCTCCTCCTTAAGTTTGTCTCATTGAATGCCTTCAATTTCCTCTTCTTCTACTCCCTGATAGGTGTCCCCAGAACCACCCACTGGGCAATCTCATTCCCTCACACAGCTTCACACTACATCCTAACATCTCCCAGAAGTATCTCCTGCCCACTCAGCCCACCTCAAACCAAATTACCTTTTTCCCAACCCAAGTTCCAGCTTTATCTCCTGCCACCTCCTTCAGTGTGCCCTGGAGTATTAAACTTTCAGTTCCTCATTTTCCATGCCTCTCCCTCTGCCTAGAATGCCTTACTCCTCATATCCACTCTGGATTTTCCACAGCGCATAATCTTACTCATTCTTCTCAAATGTCACCCTCCTGATGAGACCCTATTCTTTTCCCAGATTACTCACTAACCAGCTTCCATGTTCTTTTGTCAGCTCTAGTAGATCAGAGCATCTCATCTACCAGACTGCAAGCCACTTGAAGTCAGGTCCCTCTCTTTACCATCTCTGTAACTGCAATGCTTAGCAGATTCCCAGTGCATAGAAAGGGCTCAGTAAATGTTAGCTTTGATGAATGACTGTAACTGACCCACCCATTTCTCCACTGGTAGGCATTGCTCATTGATTTGCTGCTTAACTGCTAGACCTTGAGGGATGCCCAATATGCCAAAGGATAAACTAGGTCTTATCTGTAATTTATTAAGAAATTTCCACTTTGCAGATTTTTCTGATAGAAGAAAAATTAGAACCCAAGACAGTCATTTGAGGCAATTTGATCACCCTGAGACTTTCACTTTGTCTATGTCACTAGGATTTTACTAATTATATGCCCACTTCTTTTTCTTTTTATTTGACACACACACAGAGTCTTAAAAGAATTGACTGACCCATTTAGTTACAGTTGCATCTCCCAAACTAAATTAACATAGGCATCACTTTCATGATTCTTGTTGAGGCTACATGCTACTTGTATAATTATTCTCTTAAATATTTTCTTTAATTCATCTTTTCCCCATGGTTTCATATTAAGCCAGAATAGTCATAAAATTATATGACTGACATGATACATATACACACATATTTATGTCTACACACTAATAAATATCATAATTAAAAATATTTCTCCAAGCACCACATAAAATCATCTTCCAGACCAGCAGCACTATATGTGCACAATTAGGGAAGCACAAGGTTAGAACATTTAATCCAGTACAAAACTATTTACTAAAGCATTTCTCTGCCAGCCAATATACTGCCTGGTGCTGAGAATATTGAAATGCCAAACACAGCTGATAGCTTAGTGGATAAAACCAACAAGTAAACCATAAATTGTCATTTAATTTTCTAGGTACTATGACAGAGGTGAGCACAAGGGTGCCTATATCCAACATCTCTTGAGCACCAATGCACATCCTCCCCATCCCAGCTGTGGTGCCAGCTGCTTCATCAGGGGCCACTTCTGTATAGACCTCCACCAGCTATGAGCAGATGTAACCTCAAAGTACCTCACTCAGAACCCCTGTGAGTAGACCTCACTTCCTCCCCTAGAACTTCATCTGGCACAACAGCACAGGAAACCAGCAGTCACTCACTAGCTTCTTACAGCTACTTAACTCATGAATGAAGGGAGAGTACAGAAATGGATGAACACCTTTCTTCTCCCTTTGCAGGTGAACATTTCTGAGCCTCATTTCATAAGGCTCCTCAGAAGGTCTGGAGCACCAGGCATCTGTAGCAGTGGCCAACGTAATAACACACTCTGGTACAGTTGTATTTACCTAGTCACCTAATCTTGCTCCCTGGGATCACTTTCCAAACAATCTACCTGCATATGGGGCAATGTTTTTGGTGGGGCCCAGGCTACAGCAGGGCCTTCACACATGTAAGGAGGTTAAGAAAGACTTCTTAGAGGAAATAATACCTGAAATAAACCTGAAAGCATGAATAAGTCAGACAGTTGAACAAGAGAATGTGAAGAGGGTATTCCTGGCAGAAGAAAGAGCATATACAAAGGCAATGAGGCTTCAAAGTATATGCTTGGAAACTGCCAAGAACCTAGTATGACTGAAATACACTTCCAACATACCACAAGGGACTGACAACTATAAGACTCTGGTGAGGCAGGCAAAGACAAGCTCCTGAAAAGTTGCTGACCACAACCAACTACCACCTCCACTCTGTTCTTTGATCCGAAGTGGTAGCAATGAATACTAAATAGGTGGATATTTAAATCAGTCCCAGAAGGTTAGAAAGTGCTTTATAGATTCAAGAGGTGCTAGACACAAGGGGAACTGACAGTAAGAGAAGAAAGGACTAGAGGAAAGATAATAGTAAGATGGGGGCAGAACTTTTGCCACACACACACACACACACACACTCACTCACTCCAAGATGGACCCCAAAATCCAACAATGAGCTTAGTCAGAAGTGAGGCACATTCCACTTGGAAATGACAATTCTGGAATAAATTGTCAAGAACTAAAACTTAAATTTGGAATAAATGAGGTAGGGTCCTACAGAAGACACATCACCCTAGAGCTTCAGGTCAGTCAGGGCCAGAGAGAAGAGGAAATGGGGGTCTGGCAAGGAGAAAAGCAGGGAGCACTATGTTGTTAGCTGCAGAGCCACAGGAAGGAATTCCCTCACCTGACACTCCAGATTTTTAGCAAAAACCCAAGAACACACAGCTCTAAGCTTTTTGACCCTTGTCCCTGAGACAAAGCCAAGCTTGAGGGACCAATGTTGAGCTTAACCAAGGGAAGCTGGAGAGTTCCATCTGGCACAGCGTATAGAGCCACCTGCCCTCATGGGTGGATCTGTGCCTGGAAAGGACTAGCATGAGGCAATATAAAAGTCTCCAGCTTTGTTTATAAGCACGTAATCCAGAGCATCTGATTTGTATTGAGTGCTCATTGTGTACCAACCCTGTACTAAGTATTTTTAAGTAGTTTCTCTTTTAAAAACTTCCCCGAAATTACGTGAACAGAAATTGGTATCAGCCTCATTTTCCAGCTTATGGTGACCAGGAAGTACTAGTTAGAAGACAGCAAGTGAAGTTTGAGAAAGAGTTCAGAATCTGGGTTCAGGTCATTCTCAACTAAACTCTGGTCTCCATCATTTCCTGCTGAGACCATGAGGTCACGCAGGACTACTCACTTTAAAGACACAAAACCAACTCAAAATGATAAGGCAGATAAGAGTGACTGGCTCCCATAATTGGAAGGTACAGGGATGGGTGTCTGATCTAAAACCACAAGACCCAGTGCTCTAATGATGTGCCCTTGGTTCTGTTCTGTTACTGTCCTCATTCTTTCTCACTGAAGACCAGCTTCCTTCAACTGCCCAAGGAAGCTGGTAGCTCCAGGTATACAGTGTCCTCACTGAAGAAAGAGAACATATTGCTCATAAATTCCCAGAGAAAGAGTCTAACTGACCATGTGGGGCATGCACCCTCCATCTGAACCAACTGTTGTTGTCAGAGGGATGAAACAATCTGTGATCAATGATTGGCAGTCCCATCAGAATCACACAGAGGGAAATCATGGTACCTCTTGAAAAACAGAGATGTTAGGCAATACAATAATGGGTGTCTACTACAGTTTAAAACCACGCGCAAATCATTTAACCTTTAAGAACCTGAGTTTCAACATAGTTTTCTTAAATTTAATAATACCTATTGTGCAAGTTTGTGGGAGATATTAAAATCACATTAAACACTTGATGCATAGAGATATTCATCTATGGTGGTCATTTTTGTTATTACGGGTACTATTATTGCTTTACAGTTGTTTTTGACACAGGGATCGGAATTTGAAGCCCATCCCAGATTCCCAGATGTCTAAAGCACTGCTGTCCCCAGGGTGGAGTCCCCTTGGCTCTGCAGCCAGACGCCTTGCACAACCCAGGCCCTGTATGCCAAGGTTAAGCTGGTTCACCATCTGACGGCCACAGAGCAGTGAGTGCCTCCCCAGCCCCAGCAATGTCAATACTGCCTTCCTGACTCCGCCTATTGTATCTGGAGGAAAGTGGCCTAGCATTGTCTTCCAGCGCTCCCCCCAGGAAACATGATATCACCCTCTAACAAAAGCGGGAAAGCTGACAGATCTACTGAGATGGGTGTGACCACCACACACACCTCACTGGTCAAGCCCTGGATGAGGGTCTGTGACAAGCTGAGAGCAAACTGTGTCCTTCAACAGGTGGCCTGATGGGTTCCTTTGGTTCATCTTTAAATTTTCTCCCTCTTTTTGTTAAATCCATATCATGTTAGACACGGAGTCACCAGGCAGTGGGAATGTACTCCCTCTAATCAACAGATGTTTCGAAGAGTCAGAACTCTGTCCATCTGGCAGAGCCACGTCCCCACACCTGTCTCTGCAGCCTTCGGGAAGGAACATAGGGATAGTCAGATTCCTCCTGAAGGGACAAGGCAGTGGGGGTGGGGAGTACAAAAAAGCAGTCATGGCTCAATCTAAAAAACATTCTGCACGTGTGATGTGAGTTAAGAAGCAGTTTGGCCAGACTGGTGGGAATTGGGTTATCAGTTTTAAATTCCAGAAATAAGGGAGGCAACTTTAGATATTCCTTTTCCTGAAGGCTGGGAGTGATGCCAGTGGATCCTCTGACATCCCTTCCAGTTTGGGTTCTTAATACTACCAGTGCACCTGGCTTTGTAGGACAACACATTTGCTGTCTGGTCCCCCCATGCCAGGCCCTCAGGCTGTCACTCTGCTGCCCCCATCTTACTGTCACCTTCTTAAAACTCTCTGCTTCTTTAGCTATCACAACACCAATCCTCTAAAATCCCAGGAAAGGAATCTGATTGGATTTGCTTCTCCTACCAACTCCCTGACTACTTCTTCATAGAACACTTAGCTATCTCCTCTTTCTCTTCCTTTCACTTAAAGCTTAAGATATATTCAGGCCCATAACTTCATTACTGTAAACCAAAGATTTCTATGTCTCAATTCCCTTGCCCGATCCCTTTTTCTGAGCGGCAGACCCAGAAAGCCAAATCTTGCTAAATATTTTCATTTACATGGAACCTTAAAGTCAACATGTACAAAATAATTACCTGCTCCATTTCAGCCCATCTCCAAACCAGTTCCTTCTGCTGTGTTTCAACACACTGAACAGCATCACCATCACCCAAACCAGAATCCTGACCCAATGCTTATTCTCTCCCCTTTCTCTCAACCTCCTGTAAGCATCACCGACCCCTACAGTTTTACTTCCTAAACACTTTCAAGGCCCCTCTTCATCCAGGCCTTCTTGCCTGAAGTATCAGGAAGCCAAATTGGCCCAGGCCTACCACCACTGCCATGTCAATCCATCCTCCACTCTATCATCAGAGTGAATTTTCCAAGACATAGTCAGATACAATAGAACAAACACAATGCTAAATTTCAACATGTACCTCATGAAAATATAAGCTACTTAAAATGGCCTACAAAACCCTTTCCAATATGACCCAATCTTAATTCTTCACTTCTGCCCTACATTCCAGCCTTACTCAACTTCCTGGAGCTTGCCCTATTTCATACCCTGCTCCCTTTAATGGAAAGTTCTTCCTATTTCTTTTTTATCCAAGTTTTAAAATCATTTGTCTAGTCCTGACCAGTGTGGCTCAGTGGGTTGGGTGTCATCCCCCAGACCAGAAGGTTGCCAGTTTGATTCCCAGCCAGGACACATACCTAAGTTGCAAGCCAGGTCCCCAGTTAGGGGCAGTGGAGAGACAACCAATCAATGTTTCTCTCCCTCTCTTTCTCCTTTCCTTCCCCCTTCTCTAAAACTAAATAAACAAATAAAATCTTTTGTTTAATAAAAATAAAATAAAATCACTTGTCTATGAGTAATTTGTTAACTACAATTGGACATAATTTTTTGGCAATATTCACTACTATTAGGAGTTCTTACAAAATGAGAAAAATTAATGTTACTCATACTAAATTTAGCAATTAATGCAGTTGACATTGTGTTTTTAAACATTTAATTCAACATTTATGTCTAATTTAGATTTTTAAAGTTTCACTATTTATTGGAGCCAATTAAATTTTTCATAGTTCTTGAAAAGCTAGATTTTATATAGCCCCTATTATATCATGTATCACAATGTCATGTTATTCATCCACCTATATTCATCTTTTCTACTAAAATGTGAATTTAGCAAGACTCATCCTTTTTTGTATTCCTGGTATCCGGTACAGTACTTGGCACAAAGTAAGTCCTCAATATGTCTTCATTAACTGAAATAATAGGTGAGTAAATGAATGAATAATAGGCAGGCAATAACTCAAAAAATGTCTATCGAATAAAGAGTATTTATATCTTTTGGGTAGTATTAAACAATTATACAATACTTAATATTAGATAAATCCATGTTTAAACCCATTTTCATGAGTATATCTTTTTTTGTTTCATACCAAAAGGGAAAAAAGGGTTTTCTTTTGACCTTATGTACATCAAATATTTAACATAAGACATCCTTTTAAGATATGAGTGAATACTATTTGCAACATATATGAAATTGATTTATTTCTGATATTGTTGCTATTTCAGTGTAGCTAAAACCCTTTCTCCATTTTCTTTCTTTCCGGTCTGCTGATACCAATTTCTCACTGTGGCATATTAAATGCCATTTAATAAAGATTACTGAACATCAAATACATGCCCTCTAAAAAATAAAACAAATAATAAAAGCTGTCATCGAAGATGTTAGAGGCTAATCCAGCTAAATATATGTGCCCAGATCTCAAAGATACAGCCTGTGAAGTAAGGAAACTCAGAATTAGGGAAAGAACATCATGAGGAAGAGTTGGCCAGGCAAATTGAGTTGAATTGTGTTTGCAGTATGGACATGGAGAGTGTTGTTTCTGAATGGATGGTGCAGCATGAACAAGAACCAAGGGTAAAAAATGCATATATTGTGAAGATGGGCCTGTTTGAAGTAGAAGGGTCATGATAGGGGATGAATGGGTAGGTGAGGAATAGTATTGGATAGTAGGCCAAGTATTCTGGCTTGTCAACTAGGGAATGACCAACACGAAATTTAAGGAACTGGAGTTTGTTGAGGTCTTTTAAAAGGAAACTGCTTCTATGAGTAGTAGTGATTCCCCTACACCTTGGAAAAGATTAACTCAGTTTTGAACTAGCAATAACTTCACAGCAACATTTCCCTTTTGATTACTCTAGCTTTCTTTATTAAGTTCTTATTGGCTAAACACTCTGTGTGCATTATCACACCTGATGCCTAAAACAAGTCTGGGAAAAATAGTCTCAGCAATAAAAGGTGAGAAAACTGTGGCTTAGAGAAGTTAAATAACTTTCCCATGGTCATCCAATTTGGGTTTAACCCCAGGTCTGTGACTTTTAAGATCCATTCTCTTAACTCCTTCTCCTGCATTCTTCATTAGCTCTACCTTAGTTCCAAAGAGCAGTGGCTTCAAAAGAGTCATTGTAGCACATGTTCGTGTGATTTTTTTCTCAAAAGGCATATGCGTTAAAATTCAGGGTAAAGTGACTATATTTGGGTCAACAGTCAGGACACACTCCCAAGGGGGTCTAATTATGCAAAGATCTTGGTGGCTTTTCTGAAATTTTAGCCACCTGCGAAGTGATCAATGAGGAGCTACAGATAGACAATAAAATGAAAAGTATGTCTACACTCTCTATTCATGTTCCTAATAGATGATCACCCAACCTCTGCCTGAATATTATCCAGTGCAGTAGTTCACTCCTCAGGGGAACTATTAATAGAGTTTCTAGAAGGTTTTCATTAGAAAAGCCAAACTCTCTTTGTACAAATCCCTCCACCCCTGGATCCTAGATCTGCCAAAACACAAAGTCAATCTATCATGTCTTCTATATGGAAATCCTTAATAACACTGCTGTTCATCTGTTTTTTTCTGATAAAAATTCCCATACAATGTGGTTTCTAAAGCACTTACCTTCTTGTTTGCCTACTAGGTTTGCTGTCAAATTTCTCCATGCCTTCAGTATTTAATAGATATGCTCTGAGCAGTAGGGTGAAGTGATGACTATTTCTAAATTGGACCATATATTTCTATTAGTGCAAACTGTTATAGCTTATGTATTAGATTTTTAGTAAGCAGAGAACATGTTGGTTCCTACGAATTTTGCATGTCACCAAAACTTAGTGATACTTGGTGACACTAGAACTTTTAACAAATCTCTCACATTGAGCATACATAATTTATTTATTAAATCCAAATGCACAACTTGTCATTACCTATTTTGAAATTGTATCCTTTTGGTTTGGATCACCCATCTAGCCTAGAGAAATCTATTTGAAGCCCAATTCTGTGTTTTAACCAATAAGTGATCTACAGGGAATAAGCAGGAAACACAACCACACACACCTCTTTCTAGGGGTAGGGGCCGAGGAGACAAATTGATGTCAGAAAACTTTGGAGCACACCCATCTGAATGCCCAAGAGGACAGAGCATTGTCTTCTGAGGTGGACTTGGAAGCGTCTTTTCCTTCTGGAAAGATGTCTTAGAAGAACTAGGCTCTAGCAGGAAGCTGTCCCAGGGTAGGGCTGAAAAGGAAATGCCAAGACCTCCCAACAAGACAATGATTAGGAGGGAGCATTTGTGAAGGAAGCAAAATTCCTCCCTCGAAAAACAATTCCCAGGTGTGTCTCTGATCCAAGCTTCTAGACTACCACCCATGATTACTCAGACTTAGTAGTTAGTTGCCTTACAAGACTAGCCCCATTGAGGAGGTCCATCTGGAAACACTTCCCTGACCTTATACAGGCATACCTCATTTTGTTGCACTTTGCTTTATTGTGCTTCACAGATGTTGCATTTTTACAAATCGAAGGCAAAACCCTCCACCAGCAAAAAGATTATGATCCATTTTATTGTGATACTCATATCATTGTGATAGTCTGGAACTGAGTCCACAATATCTCCAAGATGTGCCTGAATTTCCCCTGCCATTCCAGAAAAGATGTCCACTATCTCTGAATCCAGGTTATTTAAAATGTTAAATGAGACAGAAAAGGGGTATGAAGGCTCTCTACCAGAGACTTTCTGTTGGATCAGTGTTGATCACATAGGACACACTATGATAAAGCAGAAAGAGGGATTTATTTTGTTTTTCTGTATATACAACTCTTTAGAGAGAGAGAGCAGCCTGGTTTGGTGAGGATGGGAGAGTAGGAAAAAGTTGGTATGTTTATTAGAACTTGTTTGTAAGCTGAAATTGGCCAGGATTCTTAACTGGGAGGGCAATGTATCAGAATCTAGGTGGGTTTCAGGGAAGCCTTTTGAAAACTACTTACCTCCTCCAACCCTCTTATGGGTGAGCGTCTTCCACCTAGAGCAACTTTCACTGGGGCAAATGTGACATCATGTTCCAGTTGTTCATTTAGAAAAAATAAAGGAATGAGAAACAACCCACTGGACTAGAGAAATGAGCATAAGCCCCTTGCTCCATTACTACAGTCTACCAGTGGTGTTTGGTTTGAAGAATGGGTTCCCATGCCTATTGATATGATCATGCTGGATTCTTATTACCAATCCTTGCTGTTCATGTTCATTGAGGCTTAGACTGGGAATGCAAGTTAGGATTCAACAAAGCAAACCTACCCCAGAAACCAGGCTTGCTAGTGTTACCCTCCCTTTTCAATAAGAGCACAAAACCCTTCTCTTTGTACCCCTACCTGCTGAAGTCTATGCTATTTTTAGGAAACGAAGGTCTAGACATGGAGCAACTCTTTTGGCCACATAACATTTTTGTTTGATTTTACGACAGCCTTTCTAATCCTATATTGTCATATATAGTCACTTTAGGGGAAAAGAAGTAAATTAAAACAATTATATGTGTGTGTGATTTAAGCTAAAAAGTACCTCAGAGCAACTGTAGACCATTAGGCTTTGATTACTATAATCCCTGGTGTAGAATCAGTTCTAGATTCACGTCACTAATAAATACGTTACAGAGAAGAAGTAAGCCAAAATGGAATTATGATAATTATTTGGTCTAAAGGTACATATTAGTAGAAGAAAGTTAACATTATTTCTATATTAATATAAAAATATTCTGCACAAGTACTGAAACCATCTCAGATAATTTCATTTTTAGCAATTTGTATTACACATTTTTAGTCTTAAAAATATTATTAAATCCTCAATGTAATTGGTTATTGAAAGCAAACTGAAAGCTACAAATTATTTTATATTTGATTATATTATTTTATTGGGTTAATTTTTTAATAGTTAAGATTTCAAACATAAAGAAAACTATAAAAATAATATAATAGTTGCTTATATCTATTTGGATCAAATTCTATTAATGTACTATAGCTTACACCATTAAGTTCAGTAAATTCTCTCAAATTCATTTCCAATATTAATTCTACTTCCATTACAATAATTAGAATGCTTTCCAACTGAAGGGGAGAGATTGATGGCAATTAATAGCTGTGACTTATATGCACTTCAGGTTTTGATACCACTTCCAGCCAGTATCCCATAAGATGAGTGAACTGCAGAGGTGTGCCACTACGCAGAGAATCTAAACAACAGACCTAATCTAAAAATATTCAGAGCAGTCGTTCCTTAACTCCACAACAGCTTTGATACTCTCCTGTGCCCAGGGAGCTGGGCGACTGCCTGAACTTTCATGTCATTGGGCCAATAAGTATTTTATGCCAAATATTTTAAATGAAACAAAAATTATATAGCCCTTATCTTCCTGACTGCAACTGTAAGAAAAAACAGTAAGCTTATTTAGACTAATTTGACTGCTTTGAATAAAATAGCATGCAGATAGAAAATCTGGATAAAAGTATTTTTGTTCTCAGTTAAAAATGACAATCTGTGCGCTGCTAATTCTCAGCATGAATTTCATTGTTTTAAAAAAATTACTGAAGATTATTGTTGAAGTAGTTAAAATCAAGATTTTTTTTAAATTAAGGAAACAATCCCTAATGAGGAACAGTAAAATAACGCACCAAGTAAATAAATCTCTTGAAATAAAGTGACCTTATCAGTTCTCATAGAGTCTGTAGCAACCAACACAGGGGGCGACTATGCAAAAGAGAAATTCTGGAAAAGTCAGTTCATACCACAAGCACTTTGAATTTCAATCCTTACATATATTAAATGGAGTGTTATATATTAAATAAACAGTGCTTATGACACAGCTGCTTCTTGTTAACTACACTAAGAAATAGCGAGAGAGCCCAGAATCACTGTTTGAAAAAAAATACTAAATCAAAACGATAAAGCCAAATCTTACCAGAAAGGAGCAAGCTGACTCCATAGAGAACTAAGCCGACGAAAGAGTTCATGCTTCCCCAAATCTCTCCATCCAGTTTCCGCAGATGTGCGTGAGGTCCTGAGGATCTTTTCAAACACCCAGAGGTCTGCGGCTTTCCATTCTCATGTTCTACTGGGGCTTGTTTACAAGTCAGAGGCAAGAAGGAACAGCACAGAAGCAGGCTGTAACAGTCTCATTTCTGTCTCTGAGCACAGGGAGTTTTAAGTTCCTTTTTCCTGTTTCCTTTGTAGATTAGGATGGGAAAGGCTGTATCTTAAAGGCATTTGGTATCAGGAGGGCTGGGGGCACTGCAAACCCTCTCCATCTTGCAATTCATCAAAAACACTTATCTATTGCTCTTGCTTCTGCTGCTTTTGCTGCTGTTGTAGGGGTAGAGGAATTTTTGTTGGAAGTGTGGGTCCTGGTCAGCATTTTCAGAAACAATAGGGGTATCCTCTCATGGGCGGGAAACAGAACAACAAGCCCTCCACCTATGTATGGTATGCGATGATGATCGGCCCTCCTCTGCCTTCTAACGGCTCTCCCGGGTCCACTTGGGATCTGTGACAAAAGGGGCTTCTGGGTGTGGGGAGCAGTTTTTGCTTTTGTGTTCTCATTTAACCCACGTGGTTTGAATTGGGAAAAAAAGTTTTCGTGATGAGAGGACACAATCCAAAAGGCAATTAATTTGGCTAATTACCAGTGAGGTCAATGCTCAGCGTGGCCACAGAGACCAGAGTCCAAAATTGTTAGCCTGTTTTCTCTCACACAGATGATTTGCTTGTTGGGTAAGAGCCCAGAGATATCCATGCTGCTAGCTGTTGCTTTAATTTTCATTATTAATTCACCTGAAGGTGATCTAATTTATTAAAGAACTTAGCATAAAAGAATTTTAGCAACAAGAGGGACTTTGTTGTAATTGGCCAATAGCATGTCAGAAGAAAATTATATGCAAAATTAGAAAATAACCTATGAACCCTAACCAGGTGGTTCAGTTGGTTGGAGCATCTTCCTATGCACCAAAAGGCTGTGAATTTGATTCCCCCCCAGTCAGGGTACACATTTAGGTTTCAGGTTCAATCCCCAGTTTGAGTACAAACAGGAGGCACCCAACGGATGTTTCAGTCTGACATGGATGTCTGTCTGTCTGTCTCTCTCTCTTTCGTTCTCTCCCTCTCTCCCTTCCTCTTTCCCTAAAATCAATAAACATGTCCTCAAGTGAGGCTTTAAATAAATAAATAAATAAATAAACAAACACACACACACACATACATACAGATATACATACATAACCTGTGTAACAACCAAACATGAGTGGGATATAAATATTATTCATAAGAGCAGAGAGTAGATAGGCCAAAAGGAAAACAGCCATTAGCATAACCATACCTCCAATGAGATCAGAGGCCCTTAATTTATCTAGATGATAATTTCTCCATAACATGAATTATGACTTTAGAGAGTTGATATTTTGTTCATCACCCTGCTCTCAATCCAGAGGATAGAACTGTCTGCTCCTCCTTTTCCTACTCACCACAGGACAAGGCAGACGCTGCCAGTCTTGTCTAATTTCTGTCCCAGGTTTTATCACATCAGCAATGGTGCTGAGACCACTTGATGTTGCCCAGCTGCTGGGGCAGAAAAGCTTTGGGTCTGTTTTCAAGTGGAGCTGGATTCACATACTGTCCCAGTCACATGTGTGGCCTGAGACAAGACATTTAATGTCTTTCAGTCTCAGTTAACGGGTGCAAAATGGCTATAATGTCTTATTCATGGGGTTTTGGGAGGATTAAATGAGAATTAAAAATACATAAGATATCTGGCACTGTGCCTAATTCACAGAATTTATTTTCTTTATCTTTCCAATCTGTTTCTGATTTCAGTCCTAGGAGCTTTCTCCAGAAAGCCATTCTCTAATCCCATAAAATGGCTTTAAATTTGGCATTGTGAACAACCAATCTAGGAATCAGAGATTATGGGTACCAGTCCCAGCTCTGCCATAATCTGCCTGGGAGGCCTTTCTTTGGACAAGTTATTTCCCACCTCTAGGCCTCAGTTACTCGACTATAAAATGAAGGAGTTAGACTGGATGTGACTAATTTCCCTTCTGATGTAACACTTCACAAGACTAAATGACTAAATTGTCCCACTCTCAGCGTCCCCAACTTTATTCCAAGGTCCCCTCATCGGCAGTTCAAAGAAGATGCTGGCTTTGTATCTCTGTCACGGTGAAAGCTGGAGAGTGTCAAAAATGTGCTTTATTTTTAAGAACAACATGGTGGCTGAGACTGTGTGAGGTCTACTGGGCCTAGGCCATATGGAGCAGCAATGAGAGGCCTTGGAAGTAAACTCCAGGGTACCTGCCCCCCCCCCCCCAGGCATAGCTTCCTCTCTTTGTGCTTCATGTCCACACGAGGAAGTCATCATTGCTCACACTCCCTCCTGTTGGTTAGTTCTGTGGGCTGAAGATGCTACTACCTTGCTTCCTCTTCTGGGCTGCCTCCCTCTGTTATCCAGAAAAGCAGCTCAGTTTCATCCTTCCCCCATCATCCAGAAAGATCTACCCTTACCCAGAAAGGTTAGTCAAGTTCTTTTTCCCTCACTTATCCAGAATGAGTGACTCCTTTTTCTTCTCTCTGTAGTTCAGAAATGTTGCTCAGTTTATATCTCCATTATTCAAAAGGGCTATGTATGTTAATCTCATTTTCCATTCAATCCTTTCCACTATTATCCACAATATTGACTCCATTTAAAAAACACAGCTCGATTTCCTGAGCCTATGATTACACAACTAGTCAAAAGGCTGAGCAACTTTTCTCTGGGACATCTGCATCTTTAGCATGTAATTTCTAGGTGTAAAGTGAAGATAACTTGTGGATAAAAATGACCAGGCTTGCTCTTCTCCAGCTTCCAGCCATGTGGATGTTAGAACATGGAGAACATGCCAAGAAACCATCAAATGTGCTTCTTGCACTGTGGGGCCAAACAGGGCAGCAGAGCTGACTGGCAGCATGTTGGGAAAACTGAACAGCATGCTAGGATTTCCAAGGGAAGGGAGAGGCTACATCCACGTGTTAGTACTTTTTCCCAATACATAATATGTTAAGGAAATACCACATGACTGCAACACTTCTCCAGAAAGCTGGCTGTGGCCGTCATCAGGGCATCTCCATTCATTCCCTAAAGAGCCTCGTTGGGGTCCAGCTGGGTTAACTCTCTACCCTCTGCTACTCTATCTACCTTGAAAGGTTGAAACAGTCTCTCCTTCCTTGCCTGGTTAATTCCCAGTTATCTTCTAGTTCTCAATCTAAGAAATGTCTTCCCTGATTCAAATTAGGTCTCCCCTGTTATTCTCTCACAAGACCCTGTTCTTTTATTTTATTGTACCAATCACAAGTGGTAATCATATATTTGTAACTTTCTCTTTTTATGTCTCTTTACCCTGCTTGACTGCAATCTTCAAGAGGCAGGGACCAGATCTAACTTATTCACCACTGAATTCACAGATCTCAGCACAGTATCTGGCAAATAGGCCTCAAATAAATACATAATGAATTAATAAATAAAAATATTCCCATTGTAACTCATATACTCACATCTACAATAGGCTTTGGAGTTAGGCAAATGTAGATTATATGTTATAGTGATAATTTACTCCATGTATGACCTTTGTGATTTGATTCACATTATGAACCTCAAACGCTTCATCTTCAAAATGCAGAAAAAATAACTTAATTAGTGAGATTATATATAATATATTTAATATTATATTAAAATATATTTAATATTATATTATATTAAAATTTAATATATGATAATATTATAGTTTAACATTATAATATGTTATATATTAAAATATATCACATATATTACATATCACTATATAGCATATTATAACATATTCTATAATAATCTATAATATTATGTATCTGTGCCAGATATTGTGTGTATATAATACATAACATATATTAAAATATATATTGAAATTAAAATTAAAATATATTATATGTTACATGTAATATATTAATATATGATGCATCATGTAATGATATATCATATGTAATATTTAACATGTTTTAATATATTGTATACTGCATGTAATGTAGTATGTATTTTAATATACATTATGTATTATATATACACACACAATATCTGGTACTAGTAGATGTTGAATAAAGGTTCTCTAGGTGTGCCTCCCCTTTCACAACCACCACCACCACCACTCTTGAGCTCTTATATAGAGCCATTTGCAATGAGGATACGAGGTCCCACACGGGCTAAAAATCTTGCCTAGGTGTGGGTAGCAGAGGCAGTATTAGAATCCTGGTCTTTCTCCCTCCAATTTTTATAAGTTTATTATATGGTTCTTTTTTCATAGTTCCCCTTTGGACCACACTTCGCAGAAAAGTACAGGAAACAAAAAGAAATATAGGAAACATCACAAACACAAACAGGGTACACTCAGGCCTCAGGAAAGTATTTGAAATGAAACTTTGACAGGTAATGGAAAAGTCTGATGACACTGAGAAATACCATCAGTTCTCATTATGTTTTAAAATAGTAAGAATGATTATCAGGATCAGTGGTCTTTCCACGGACTTGCTCCAGGGAAGTAAAAGTGGGCTGCCTCATAAGTCAGAGCAGAACAAGAGAACCAAGCCACACCAATGATAAGCAAACAAAACAAATAAGGCATTTGTCTGGTATTTCAATTTTTCTCTGATTTCTGCATTTTACATGTGAAAAAATCAATAGAAAACATTAAATACTTTTGAGACAGATTGACAAAATTAGCAATGAATAAGAAAATAATGTTTTTGAGGAAATGTGGAAATTAACTTGTACAATATTATTACAATTGATATCATATGTCTAGAGCTCAGTATCACAGGGATGTCCAACCAGCTGTCAAGGATGGCTATAAATGTGGCCCAACACAAAATCATACATTTACTTAAAACATTATGAGATTTTTTGTGTGTGATTACATGTCACAATTTAATGTATAGCCCAAGACAATTCTTCTTCCAGTGTGATCCAGAGACGCCAAAAGGTTGGATACCCCTGTTAGATATATATCATTTGGCCCAGAAAATCTGCTTTTAAGTTATACCCCAATCCAAAGTCAAAGATGTGCCCCAAAATGTATAGAAGCATTGTTGATAATAATCAAAACCTGGAAATAATCTAAATAGCTAACAAAGTGAATTATTTCTATAAATCATGGAACAAAATGAAATACCAGACAAATGTCAAAATGTTATGATAGAAGCATTTTGACGTGGAAAGATGTAAAGGATGTTTATGTTATAGTGTTGCTGGAAAAAAATATAGTTTGAATGGCATAAAATTTATACACATACATGCACATACAAGGTAAATATATACCAAAAGTTGAAAGCTACTCTTTCTGGATTTCCTGAAAACTAAATTTTATTTTATTTTTTATAATGTTCTATAATTTCAACATTTGAAAAATTATGAGTGCCCTGTCTAGAGGGCTCAGTTGGTTAGAGCATCATCCTATATATCAAAAGATTGTAGGTTCAATCCCCTGTTGGGGTTTATATAGCAGGCAACCAATCTATGTTTCTTCTCTCTCTCTCTCTCTCCCTCTCTCTCTCCCTCCCTCTCTCCCTCCCTTCATTTCTCTCTAAAAATCAATAAGCACATCCTCAGGTGAGAATAGTAGGAAGAGGAAAAGGAGAAGAAGATTGGGGGAAAATTCTTGACACAGTTGACCCAGGGCAGTAGGATATACCTTACAACACCATTGGCAAATAAGAAACAGAATCCAAGAGAATCTCAGCCTTCGGGAGGTGAAGCAAACAGATTGGGGTTTGACTTCCCACAGTGTAGCCTTGGTATTCTGCCTTTTGCAGGGCCATGGACACTGAATCACTAGAGCCATCATGTCTGGCATCTCAAGGACTTTAATGAACTTTTTTGTGACCCTGCTGTACTTAACAGTGGCTAGCAGAAAAGGAAGGGTCATCAACAATTAAGTCTTGGCCTTCACACAGTAATCAAAACAGTCTGGTACTGGCATAAGAACAGACATTTAGATCAATGCAACAGAGTAGAGAACCCAGAAATAAACCCAAGTCTCTATGATCAATTAATATTCAACAAAGGGGGAAGAAGCATAAAATGGAGTAAAAATAGCCTCTTCCACAAATGGTATTGGGACATCTGGACAGCTACATGCAAAAAAATGAAACTTGACTATTAACTTACACCATACACAAAAATAAACTCAAAATGGATAAAAGACTTAAATATAAATTGTGGTACCATAAATTCCTAGAGGAGAATATAGGCAGGAAAATCTCAGATATTCCATGCAGCAATATTTTCACCAATATGTCCCCTAGAGCAAGGGACATAAAGGAAAGAATAAACGAATGGGAATTCATCAAAATAAAAAGCTTCTACATGGCTGAAGAAAACATTAGCAAAACAAAAAGGGAACCAACCTTATGGAAAAATATATTTGCCAACGATATCTCAGGCAAGGGTTTGATCTCCAAAATATATCAAGAACTCACAGGACTTCACACCCAGGAAGACAAACAATCCAATTTAAAAAATGGACAAAGGACCTGAGCAG
The DNA here is from genome assembly GCA_004027735.1 of Carollia perspicillata. NCBI lineage: Eukaryota > Metazoa > Chordata > Mammalia > Chiroptera > Phyllostomidae > Carollia > Carollia perspicillata. The sequence continues at coordinate 108,595 of PVKM010000018.1, forward strand.
ACACTTCTCCAATGAGGACATACAGTGGACCTAGAGACATATGAAAAGATGCTCAGCATCACTAGCCATCAGAGAGATGCAAATTACAACCATAGTGAGATACCACCTCACAGCAGTCAGAATGGAAAACATAACCAAATCAACAAACAACAAGTGCTGGGGAGGTTGTGTAGAAAAGAGAACCCTAGTGCAGTGTTGTTGGGAATGCAGACTAGTGCAGCCACTGTGGAAAACAATATGGAATTAAAAAAAATACAACTAAAAATGGAACTGTCCTTTGACCTGGCAATTCCACTGCTGGGATTATATCCTAAGAATCCTGAAACACTAATTCAAAAGAACCTAGGCACCCCAATGTTCACAGTAGCACAATTTGCAATAGCCAATTGCTAGAAGCAGCCTAGGTGACCACCAGTAAATGAGTGGGTCAAAAAACAATGGTACATTTACACAATGAATACTACACAGCAGAAAGAAAGATGGAGCTCCTACCCTTTGCGAAGCAACAACGTGGATGGAATTGGAGAGCATTATGCTAAGCGAAATAAGCCAGGTGGTGAGGGACAAATACCATATAATCTCAACTATAAGTGGAATCTAATTAACAACACAAATAAGCAAGCAAAATATAAACAGAGACATTGAAATTAATAAACTGACAGTAACCAGGAGGGAAAGGGGAGGGAAATAATTGGGGCAAGAAGGGAAATGGTTGTTAATGAGCATGTATAAAGGAACCAAAGCCAAAGCCAAATCCAAAGGGAGGTAAAATTGAAGGTGGGAGTTGGGGTCGGTGAGGTGGTGGAAAATGGAGACAACTGTATTTGAACATTAATTTTTTTAAAAAGTCTTGGCCTTCAGGCAGGACACCACAATTAAAATGGCAACTCCCAGTCAGCTCCAGAGTGGAGCTGATAGCTACAGAAAATGCCTGACCCCCTCTGAATCCCATTTATGCTAAACCTTTTTTAGCACCAAAATTGCCAGCACTACACTAGTTGCTGTGGGAAGAGATACAGATATAGAAGATGTTGTCTGTGCTTTTGAAACTCACAATAAGACAATCCCAGCATGGCAACAGTGTATCAAAACAGGAAAGGCTGAATAACAAAATCAGGCATTGGGTGGTTAAACATCAAAGGGTGGTGCTGGCAGTACAAGTTTTAGTAGTCTTTGCTTTGGTAAACTTTAGGCCACGAGACACCAATTCTCATGCTTTCTTCCTTCTCAGCACATGTGGCATCTTTCCAGATAGACTGTAAATTCCTTAAGGCAGGGCGTATGTACTTTATTTCAGATAATCCTGTACTATTCTTTCAATGGCTTAAGGAAAAGAGTAATTAAGTTGCCTCAAAATCAGTAAGACAGAATAGACTGGGGTTAGTTCCACTCCATCCCCCAAAGAAACCTTCAAAAAAAGATAAAAATGAAAATAAAAGAAACTCCTACTTATCCTTCAAGATACAATTCAAATGTCACAATTGTATCACCTAAGTTTTCACCTAAGTGAAAGTTTCACCTAAGTTTTCACTTAGGTGAAAACTTCTCTCAATGCTAGCTATCAATACCAACAAACCAAACGATAGCTTTGAGGCTTAAAGATAACAGACATTTACATGGCTGATGATTCTGTGGGTCAACAGTTCAGGCTTACCTGAACAGTTCTGATCTCATCTGGCATCCCTCATGTGTCTGTAGTCACATGTCAATCATCACATAGTTCAGCCTCAGGAATTGGCCGTCTGTGAGGCAACGAGGTTGAAGGAGCCACACATTTCTTATTCTCTGCAAAACTCACCTGGCTTGTTAATATGGCAGGTTCAGAAATTCAATAGAGTGAGTGAAAATATGCAAGTTTTCCTGAGGCTGTTAAATTAATTAAACAAGCAGGCCATTAGACTCTGTGGCTCTTGTGCCCTGGCAGCCTACATAACCAAACAAAATCTAAGCCTGTAAATGCTATAAGGTCAGGAAGTCAAAACACTAAGATCAACCAGTCACAAACAGCCAAGTAGGCTTTAAAGCTTTGGCCAAACAATTTTCTTACTTTGCTTTCACTTTCTTACTATAAATGACTTTCCCCAGCTCTCCTGGGTGGAGTATTCAGAATCACTTTCAGTTTGATGTTGTCTGACTTGAACTGATTTTTGCTCAAATAAACTCTTAACATTTTTAAAATTTTTAAATTGTTTTTCAAATACACTTTTCTCTCTTTTACTCCCTTCCCAGCCCCCCCCCCCGAGCTCCCCACTTCCCTCCAATTTCCACCCCCCTTAGTTTTGTCCATGTGTCCTGTATACTTGTTCCTGTAAACCCTCCCCCTTTTCCCCTGCAATTCCTTCCCCTTTCCCTTCTGGCCACTGTCAGCCTGTTTTCTATTTCAATGTCTTTGGTTATATTTTCTTGCTTATTTGTTTTGTTGTTTAGGTTCCTGTTAAAGGTGAGATCATATGGTATTTGTCTTTCACTACCTGGCTTATTTCACTCAGCATAATGCTCTCCAGTTCCATCCACGCTGTTGCGAATGGTAGGAGTTCCTTCTTTCTTTCTGCTGCATAGTATTCCATTGTGTACATGTACCATGTTTTTTTGATCCATTCATTTACTGATGGGCACCTAGGTTGTTTCCAACACTTGTCTATTGTAAACTGTGCTGCTATGAATATTGGGGTGCATAGGTTCTTTTGGATTGGTGTTTCTGGGTTCTTAGGGTATAATCCCAGCAGTGGAATTGCTGGGTCAAAAGGCAGTTCCATTTTTAGTTTTCTTAGAAAATTCCATACTGTTTTCCATAGTGGTTGTACCAGTCTGCGCTCCCACCAACAGTGCACTAGGGTCCCCTTTGCTCCACAACCTCTCCAACACTTGTTGTTTGTTGCTTTGTTTATGATGGCCATTCTGGCCCATGTAAAGTGGTATCTCATTGTAGCTTTAATTTGCATTTCTCTGATAGCTAGCAATATTAAGCATCTTTTCATGTGTCTCTGGATTCTTTGTATGTCCTCCTTGGAGAAGTGTCTGTCCAAGTCCTTTGCCCACTTTTTAATTGCTTTTCTTGTCTTCTTAGAGTGGAATCGTGTAAGTTCTTTGTATATTTTGGAGATTAAACCCTTGTCTGAGATATCATTGGCAAATATATTTTCCCATAATGTTGGTTCTCTTTTTATTTTGATACTGTTTTCTTTAGCCATGCAGAAGCTGTTTATTGTGATGAGATTCCATTTGCTTATTCTTTCCTTTATGTCCCTGGCTCTAGGGGACACATCAGTGAAAATGTTGCTGTGTGAGATATCTGAGATTTTCCTGCCTATGTTCTACTCTAGGACTTCAATGATATCATAGCTTATATTTAAGTCTTTTATCCACTTTGAATTTATTTTTGTTTATGGTGTAAGTTGGTGCTTGAGTTTCACTTTGTAGCACGTAGCTGTCCAGTTCTCCCAACACCATTTGTTAAAGAGGCTATCTTTACTCCATTTTATGTTGCTGGCCCCTTTGTCAAATATTAATTGACTGTAGAGACTTGGGTTTATTTCTAGGCTCTCTGTTCCATTGGTCTATGTGCCTGTTTTTATGCCAGTACCAGGCTGTTTTGATTACAGTGGCTTTGTAATACGGTTTGATATCAGGTATTGTGATCCCTCCTACTTTGCTCTTCTTTCTCAAAATTGCAGCTGCTATTTGGGGTCATTTATGGTTCCATATAAATTTTTGAAGTGTTTGTTCTATGTCTGTGAAATAAGTCATTGTTACTTTAATAGGTATTGCATTGAATCTGTAAATTGCTTTGGGTAATATGGAAATTTTGATGATGTTAATTCTTCCAATCCATGCACACAGAATATGTCTCCATTTGTTCGTGTCTTCCTTGATTTCTTCAGTGTTGTGTAGTTTTCTGCATACAGGTCTTTTATCTCCTTGGTTAGGTTTATTCCTGGGTATTTTATTTTTCTTTTTGCTATATTGAATGGATTTTTTTTCTTGATTTCTGCTTCTGCTGTTTCATTGTTAGTATACAAAAACACCTTTCATTTCTGGATATTGATTTTGTATCCTGCTGTTTTGCCAAATTCATTTATTAGGTTGAGCAGCTTTTGGGTAGAGTCTATAGGATTTTCCATGTTCACTATCATGTCATCTGCAAACAGTGACAGTTTTGTTTCCTCCTTTCTGATTTGGATGCCTTTTATTTCTTTTTCTTGTCTGATCACTGTAGCTAAAACTTCCAATACTATCTTGAATAGAAGTGGTGAAAGTGGAAAACCTTGTCTTGTTCCTGATCTTAGTGGAAAAGCTTTTAGTTTTTGTCCATTGAGTATAATGTTGGCTGCAGGTCTCTCATATATGGCCTTTATTATGTTGAGGAATGCTCCCTCTATTCCCACTTTTCTGAGCATTTTTATCATAAATGGGTGCTGTACCTTATCAAATGCTTTTTCTGCATCTATTGATATGATCATGTGATTTTTGTCTTTGCTTTTGTTTATATGATGTATTACATTCACTGATTTGTGAATATTGAACCATCCTTGAATCCCTAGGATGAATTCTACTTGGTCATGGTGTATGAGCTTTTTAATTTATTATTGGATGCAGTTTGCCAATATTTTGTTGAGGATTTTAGCATCTATGTTCATCAGCGATAATGGCCTGAAGTTTTCTTTCTTTATTGTGTCTTTATCTGTTTTTGGGAGTAGGTTGATGCTGGCTTCATAAAAAGAGTTTGGAAGTCTTCCACCTTTTTGGATATTTTGGAATAGTCTGTGAAGGATAGGGATTAACTCTTCCTTAAATGATTTGTAGAATTCTCCTGTGAACCCATCTGGTCCAGGGCTTTTGTGTTGGGAGTTTTTTGATCACTGCTTCAATTTCATCTGCTGTTATTGGTCTGTTCAGGCTTTCTGCTGCTTCTTCACTGAGTTTTGGAAGATTATATTTTTCTAGAAATTTGTTCATTTCACCTAGGTTTTCACATTTCTTGGGATACAGTTCTTCATAGTAATTTCTTACAATCCTTTGTATTTCTGTGGTGTCAGTTGTAATCTCTCCTCTTTCATTTCTGATTGTGTTTATTTGGGTCCTCTCTCTTTTTTTCTTGATGAGCCTGCTTAAAGGCTTGCCGATTTTGTTTATCTTTAAAAAAAACCAGCTCCTGGATTCATTGATCCTTAGGATTGTGTTTTTAGTCTCTATGTCATTTAATTCTGCTCTGATCTTGGTTATTTCCTTCCTTCTACTTGCTCTGGGCTGTCTTTGTTGTTGTTACTCAAGTTCTTGTAGGCATAGGATTAGGTTGTTTGTTTGAAATGTTTCTATCTTTTTTAGGTAAGACTGTATTGCTATGAACTTCCCTCTCAGGACTGCCTTTGCTGTGTTCCATAAGTTTTGGGTTGTCATGAGTTCATTTTCATTTGTTTCCAGAAACTTTTTGATTTCTTCCCTAATTTCATTCTTGACCCATTCATTGCTTAATAGCATGCTATTCAATTTCCATGATTTTGACCGTTTGGAATTTTTTTTCCTTGGAGTTGGTTTCTAGCTTCAGTCCCTTGTGATCAGAGAAAATGCTTGGTATGATTTCAATTTTCTTGAATTTGTTGAGACTTGTTTTGTGTCCTATCATGTTGTCTATCTTTGAAAATGTTCCATGTGCATTTGAAAAGAATGTATATTTAGCTTCTTTGGGAGGAAGGGCTCTCTATATATATCAGTTAAGTCCATTTCGTCTAGGTCATTGTTCAATGCCACAATATCTTTGTTGATATTTTGTTTGGATGACCTGTCCATTTTTGACAGTGGAGTGTTAAAATCCCCTACTATGATTGTGTAGCTGTCAATATCTTTCTTGAAGTCCTCTAAGATTTTCTTTATGTATTTGGGTGCTTCTATGTTGGGTGCATATATATTTACAATGTTTATTTCTTCTTGATGGATTCTTCCCTTGAGTATTATGAAGTAACCTTCTGGGTTACTTCTGGGTTACTCTCTTTATGGCCTTTTTTGAAGTCTATTTTCTCTGATATGAGTATTGCTACCTCGGCTTTTTTTTTCCTGTCCATTTGCTTGGAAAATTTGTTTTCAGCCCTTCACTTTCAGTCTGTATAGGTCTTTTGTCTTGAGGTGGGTCTCTTGTAGGCAGCATATGTGTGGGTCATGCTCTCTTATCCATTCAGCTATTCTGTGTCTTTTGATTGGAGCATTTAATCCATTTACATTTAAGGTTATTATTGATAGGTACTTATTCATTGCCATTTTTGTACCTGTGTTCCTCTCTGTCTCTCTCTTTTACTTCCTTTCTTTAGAACAGTCCCTTTAGCATCTCTTGCAGAACTGGTTTGGTGGAGTAGTATTCTTTTAGTCTTCTTTTGTCTTGGAAACTCTTTATTTGGCCTTCTATCTTGATTGAGAGCCTTGCTGGGTAAAGCAGCCTAGGTTGCAGGCCTCTGGTTCTCATTACTTGGAATATTTCTTGCCATTCTCTTCCGGCTTGGAGTGTTTCCATTGAGAAGTCATCAGCTGACCTTATTGGGGCTCCCTTGTATGTTACCTCCTTCTTCTCCCTTGCTGCCTTTAAGATTCTCTCTTTGTCTTGGAATTTTGCCATTTTAATTATGTGTCTTGAAGTGGGCCTCTTTGGGTTCCTCTTGATTGAGACTCTCTGTGTTTCCTGGATTTGTGTGACTTTTTCTCTCATCAAATTAGGGAAGTTTTCCATCATTACTTTTTCAAATAGGTTTTCTATCCCTTTCTCTTCTTCTTCTCCTTCTGGTATCCCTATTATATGGATATTATTATATTTTATATTGTCTTGCATTTCTCTTAATCCCTCTTCATTCTTTCTGAGTCTTTTTTCCTTTTCCTGCTCTTTCTGGGTGATTTTTAATACTTTGTCCTCCAACTCGCTGATCCAATCTTCTGCTTTTTTGATACTGCTTTTGATTCCTTCCACTGTGTTCTTCAGTTCAGAAATTGTATTCTGCATTTCCTCTTGGACTTTGTTGATAGTTCCTATTTCCATTTTCATATTGATATAGTTTGCAGTGAGTTCATTGTAGTTCCCCTGTAGTTTCTGGTAGCTCGTTGTGAGCTCATTGACTTCCTGATATCCATTGCTTTGAATTCAATATCTGATAGCTGACTTGCCTCCATTTCATTTAGCATTCTTTCTGAGGCTTCCTCCTTTCCTGTCATTTGGGGATTGTTTCGTTGTCTTCCCATTGTTTGTGAGACTCTTCTTGTTAGCTTCAGCTTTTTAAGTTGATTTGTTCTGGCTCCCTTGGTTTATGATGTGAACTTCTGTGGTAGAATACCTGTGAGATTCAGAGGTGTAGTCTTTTTGATCTCCTGAGCTCACTGGTCCTGGGCTGTCCTTCAAGTTGGCTCTGTGTTTGTCTTTGGGTTTTGATTGTTTTAGGGTCTTTCTTTTGTGGGTCCTTCCCATCAGTTGGTTAACTGATGGTCACTCTGTCCACCACCTCTTGCACTTTGTTGTGCTGGTGAGGGCAGGTTGTGTTGAAGCTAGTTCTTCCACGTGTGCAAGGTTTTGAGGATTCTCTTTTGCTCTTGTTCGGTTGTTTGTACTGGGTAGTTTCTCCACTATTTAGTTGTACTTCCAGATAGGTCCTAGATTGAGGTTTGTGTGTTTTCCACTCCCTCCTTCACTTTCTGTTGTTATCTGTTGGTGGTTCCTTTGTTGTTGGGTTTCCTCTTCCAGTGGGTATCCTAGTGTTCACTGCTTCCACCTTCTCTTTTTTGTGATCAGTTGGAGGGGGAGGTAAAATTATTTAAGACAGGAGGAGAATATTCTATGATATTTACAGTAGCAACTGGTAGAAAATAGATAGGAGATCCTTTGGCTATGTATAGTGTTAACCATGGTCTTCAACCCAACTAGCCACTTTTAAGAAAGGATGGAAAGAAGATAAGACTCTTTTGGGGGAGGGAAGGATTATGAGTTGGATCTAGAAAGCAGTGAGGTTGTAGGAGGTCAGATTCTGGGGTAAGGTCAGAGTAAAGGATAGTAAATAGGTGTAGTGTGTGAGAGAATAAAGTTAACCACTACAGTAATAGAGTTCAGGAAACTGTGAAGTGGGCTAAGACCCAGGAGTGGTGTTGTGAAGTATTTACAATTGTATGGAACAGCTATTATTTACAATAATATTAGAGTAACACTCATATGACAGAATCTATGTGATCTGGATAACATAAATAGGGGGTATAGGACTTTGAGTAGTGTGCTAAAGGAACACAGGCCACGTGAAGGACAGTAAATTAGCAATACTCTGTGGAAGAGAAAACAGGGGAATGTGACAAATGATACAATATAACCTGCCAAACAAAGAAGACTATACAGAAAGAAGAGGAATACAAAAATACTATTAAAATAATAGATGTAAGAATAATGAAAAAATAATAATAATACAAATATGCAGTAACTTGTAGTTTCTCTGCAATAGCAAAGTGAAATTTGTCTCTTTGTCTCAACTGTTGGGATGCTCCCTCTTTGGGACCAGCTCTTGTCTTTTCACAGTTCCAAGTTTTTTGTCTCACTTGTGGGTATGAAAAAAAAAAGGCAGGAGAAGGGAGGAAGAAGAAATAAAATTGGAAAGAAAGGAAGAAGGAATAAAACAAGTAAGAAGGAAAGAGAGGAAAAAGGTATTGAAAGATCAAACAATAATAAAAATTAAAAAAATAAAAGATTACGTAAAAACACACACACACACACACACCTCTTGTTGGTTTCAAACTGGCTAAACCAGTTTTTCTGGTCTTGCTGGCTACAGCAGGCTGAGGGGTGATTGGTGTGGCATTTCTCCCTTCTCCATGTTTACTCAGCCAGTTTTGCAAGCACTCTCCCAAGAGCTAGTCTGACACCTCTCCCCTGCATCTTTGGTGGGGAATCAGGTGTTCTTCAGAGCGCTCTTTCCCTGGGGGACATCACTGTAGGCTGGGGTGCGGGCACACGCGTGCTCAGCCTGGCTGCCTTAGTCCTGTGCTTAGAACCCTTCCCAGTGCTATGGGAGAACACAGGACATTCCTCGTAACCCCAAGATCACCGCCTGGCTGGGTAGGGAGTAGGCTGAGTGGCTATCGCAGGAGAATTCCCCAAACAGTTTTACTTTTTGAGAAATTCCTCCTACTCAAGCCTGCCACTCAGTACAGCCGAATTCTCCAGCCAGACCGGTGACTATCCAGGTCACTGCGAGTCACTGTGAGACTCTCAACTCTCCCAAGCCAGCAACCACAGACTCCATGATTGATCACTGCCCCTGTGTGTTTGCCTCTTTGTCCTTATTCCCCTCTCTGCAACTTCAAGCAACCAGGTCTCTCCTGGTGCTGCTCAAACCCTTCTTGGCCAGGAAGGGAGGGAGCAGTTGACCCGGCTCTCTCCCAAGGACTCTGTGGCAGGCCCGCCACTCCCAAAGAATCCGTGATAGACCCAGAGCCAGCACCAGGCGCCGGGCCTGGGGCTGCAGCCACCCCAGTCCCCATGCTGGTCCCTGGGACCTTATCGTCCTGCAGTACTCTCTTTACTGTCTAGTTTTTCAGTGTCTGCTACAGTTTTTGGTCTCTTATTTTCATATATGCTGGGATACTGTTGGCTGTTTGCTATGTTCCTCTGTAGATTGGCCAGGTTTTTCTCCTGTGTGTAGGGGGAAGTGGAATCTGCTCCCTCCTACTCCATTGTGATCTTCCTCCTTAAAACTCTTAATATTTTAATATGTCTCCGTTTATCTTTTTATCAGGGCCTAGGCTTAGAATTGGCACATCATTACTTCTGATATGTTCTGGTCACTAAATCAAGTCAGATGGCTAAGACGAGATCCAAAAGATAGAAATATAAGCTTCAATTGTTTTTTATTTTAAAAGATATTATACGATGGTCAAAGAAAACATATAAAAATTAAGGTCAATTTAATTGGGAAAGACTGAGTCAAAAATAAAAATTATACAACCTTTTGGCTTCCATTTTTTTATTGAAAAAGCTATTAATAATGTCAATTTTATAGCAGCATAACCTACTGAATGAAAGAGCTTTAGGATGAAAATAGCACACAATTAAATTAGTTTCCTTGGTATTAGATTTAAACTGATATAACAACCCTAACCAATGTAGCTCAGTTGGTTGGGCATCATTCTACAAAGCAAAAAGTCACTGATCAGAGCATATACCTGGGCTGTGGTTTTGGTCCCTGTAGGGGTGCAGGAATACATACCACAGGCAACCAATCGAACATGGATGTTGTTCTCTCTCTCAAGATGGAGGCAGAGGTAGATACACTGTGACTCCTCGCATAACCAAAAGAAGAACAACAAATTTAAAAACAAAAAACAACCATAATTGCCAGAAAATCAAGCTGTATGGAAGTTCTACAACAAAGGCGTTAAAGAAGAAACATTCATGTGGACAATAGGAGGGGCAGAGACAGGCAGCCTGGCAGAGAGAACTCACAGCAAGGTGGGAGTTGGAGGACTGGGGTGGGCAAGGCAGCAGCTGGCAGACTCGGCGAGGTGGCAGCTGGTGGAGTGGGTGGTCCCACATTTGTGTGTGGATAAACCAGGAGGAACAACTGGAGAGTGAGACAGACCATGCAACCCAGGGTTCCAGCACGGAGAAAGAAAGCCTCAAAACCTCTGACTGAAAAAACCTGTGGGGGTTGAGGCAGCAGGAGAAACTCCCAGGCTCACAAAAGAGTTCATTGGAGAGACCCACAAGGTCCTAGAATGTACACAAAACCACCCACCTGGGAATCAGCACCAGAAGGGCCCAATTGACTTGTGAGTAACAGAGGAAGTGACTGAAAGACAGCTGAGAGCTGATCCAGCAGAATTGTTCCCTTTCGGACCCCTCCCTCACATACAGTGCCCCAAGGCATCCATGTTGGTTGCCCCACCCTGGAGAATACCTAAGGCTCTGCCCCTTACTATGTAACAGGCCTACTGAGGCAAAAAAAAAAAAAAAAGGCCCAAATGAAAGAACATATCAAAACTCCAGAAAAAAAAAATACAGCTAAGCAATGAAGAGATAGCCAACCTACCAAATGCCAGTTCAAAAAACACTGGCAATCAGGATGCTCACATAATTAGTTGAGTATGGTCACAAAATAAAGGAAAAACTGAAGGCTATGAAAAGTGAAATAAAGGAAAACATACAGTGAACTGACAGTGAAGGGAAGGAAATTGGGACTCAGATCAGCGGTTTGGAGTAGAAGGAAGAAATAAACATTTGACCAGAACAGAATGAAGAAATAAGAATTCAAAAAAAATGAGGAGAGGCTTAGGAACCTCCAGGACATCTTTAAATGCTCCAACATCCAAATCATAGGGCTGCCAGAAGGAGAAATGGAAGAGCAAGAAGCTGAAAATGTATTTGAAAAATAATGAAGGGTTACTTCCCCAATCTGGCAAAGGAAATAGACTTTTTAAAAAAGATTTTATTTATTGATTTATTTTTAGAGAGAGGGGAAGGGAGGGAGAAAGAGAGGGAGAGAAACATCAATGTGAGATTGTGTGTCCATGTGTCCCCTACTGGGGACCTGGCCTGCAACCCAGGAATGTGCCCTCACTGGGAATCAAACCAGTGACCCTTTGCTTCACAGATCCATGCTCAATCCACTGAGCTACACCAGCCAGGGTGGAAATAGACCTTTAGGAAGCAGAGGAAGCTCAGAAAGTCCCAAAGAAGTGGGACCCAAGAAAGCACACACCAAGGCTCATCATAATTACATTACTCAAGATTAAAGATAAGGAGAGAATCTTAAAAGCAGCAAGAGAAAAAGAGAGAGTTACCTATAAAGGAGTGCCCATAACACTGTCAGTTGATTTCTCATAAGAAACCCTGCAGGCAAGAAGGGGCTGGAAAGAAGTATTCAAAATCATGAAAGGCAAGGATCTACATCCAAGATTGCTCTATCCAGCAAAACTTTCATTCAGAACAAATGGGCAGATAAAGTGCTTCTCAGATAAGATCAAGTTCAAGGAGTTCATCATCACCAAGCCCTTATTACATGAAATGTTAAAAGGACTTATCTAACAAAAAGAAGATAAAAAATATGAACAGTAAACTGACAACAGACTCACAACTATCAACAACCAAACCTAAAAAAACAAAGAAAAATAAACTAAGCAAACAACTAGAACAGGAACAGATTCACAGAAATAGAGATCACATGGAAGGTTATCAGTAGAGAGGGGAAGGGAGAAAATGGGGGGAAAGTACAGAGAATAAGAAGGATAAATGGTAGGCACAAAATAGACAGAGGGAGGCTAAGAATACTACGAGAAATGGAGAAGCCAAGGAACTTATAAGTATTACCCATAGACATGATCTGAGGTGGGGGAATGATGGTGGGAGGCAGGGCACAGGGCGGAGGGGAATAAAGGAGAGAAAAAATGGGATAACTATAATAGCATAATCAATAAAATATATTAAAAAATAATAAGTAAATAAAATCTTTACATTGATGTAACATAGCTGACCATAGAAGCTTTTTAAATTTAGACATTACCTTTTGATATGAAGAGTTACAAAGTGCTGGAAGCAACGTAGGTGTCCATCAATAAATGAATGGATCAAAAAACTATGCTACACTTATACAATGGAATTCTATGCAGCAGGAAAAAAGAAGGAGCTCCTACCCTTTGCAATAGCATGGATGGAACTGGAAAGCATTATGCTAAGTGAAATAAGCCAGGCGGTAAAAGAAAAATACCATATGATCTCACCTTTAACAGGAATCTAATCAACAAAACAAACAAATAAGCAAAATATAACCAAAGACACTGAAATTGAGAACAGGACGACAGTGACCAGAGGGGCGAGGGGAGGGAATTTCAGGGGAAGAGGGGAAGGGTTTAAAGGAACAAGTATAAAGGACACATGGACAAAAACAAGGAGGGGGTGGAAAAGGGAGGAGGTAGGGAGGACTAGGGAGATGGGCTGGGGTGGGGGTAAAAGACAGAAAACTGTATTTGAACAACAATTAAAATAAAAATAAAATAAGAAAAAAAGAGTTACAAAGTCATAATGCAAAGTCAAGAATTTTGAAAATAAAGGTTTTTGGTAAATTTTTAAGTTACATTTATTGAGATATTACTTATATGCTGTAAAATTAATGCCCCCCTGCCACTTAAAAAAATTAAGGTATAAAACACATAATGCAAAATTTACCAACTTGACCATTATTAAATTTTGTTTGTTTGTTTGTTTGTTTGTTTGTTGAGAGGTGAAGGGAGGGAGAGAAACTGATCACTTGCCCTTTCATCAGTGCCCTGACCAGGGACTGAGCCTGCAACTTAGGCATGTGCCCTGACCAGGAATCAACTCATGACACTTTGCTTTTGTGGGACAGTGCCCAACCAATTGAACCATACCAGTCAGAGCCACCTTAGTCATATTTAAGAGTAAATTTCAGTAGTGCTAACTATATTCACATTGCATGCAACAGATCTCCAGATTTTTTTTCATCTTGCAAACCTGAAATTCTATATTGATTGAATAATAGTTCATTTACCTTTCCTCTAAGCTTCTGGCAACCATAATTCTGCTTTATGTTTCTATGAATTTGACTATTTTAAATACCTCATGTAATTGAGTATATGTGTTTTTGTGACTGGCTGATTTTACTTAGGATAATGTACCTAAGTTCATCTATGTCATAGCTTATAACAGAATTTCTTTGATTTTGAAGGCCACGTAATATTCCATTGTGTGCATAGCCACACTTGTTTTGTACATTCATCAGCTGATGGGCATTTGGGTTGTTTCCACCTCTTGGCTATTTAAAATAAAGTTGCAATGAACATGGGTATACAAATATCTCTTTGAGATCCTGCTTTCAATTTTTTGGAGATATTTATATGCACGTATATATATGTGTGTGTGTATAGATATACACATATATACATACATATGTGTGTGTATATAATCTCCAGAAGTGAGACTGCTGAATAATAATTATATTTTTAATTTTTTGAGAAACCTCCATACTGCTTTTCATAGCAGCTACATTATGTTACATTCCTACCAATAGTGCACAAGGGTTAAATTTCTCTACATGCACACCAAAATTATTTTCCTTGAAAGTAGCCACCCTAATGGTGGGTCAAGTGAAAATGCATCCCTTTTAATGTACAGTCCTATGAGTTTTGACAAATGCATACCTTTGTATAAACACTACTCCAAACATTACTATTTCCATTGCCTCAGAGTTCCCTTGGGCCCCAATGCAGTAAATCCTCTCTCTTAACCAAGAGCCCCAGGCAACCACTGATATGTTCACGTCCCCATTGTTTTGACTTTTTCAAAAAATCATATAAACAATCATATAGTCTACAGTGTTTTGAATATGGGTTCATTTGGCATAATATACTTGAATCATTCATGTATTTGCATATATGAGTAATTTTTTCTTCTTTGTTCCTGAATAGTATGTCCTTGTATTAACATACCACAATTTGTTTACCTACTCACCAGCTTGTTCACTATTTGGAATGTTTCTAGTATGGGGTCATTATTAATAAAGTATACATAACTTTATTCATCTGTATAGCTTAAGCTGTATATCATCTGTAAACCTATATTATATGTAAACATATGCTTTTTATATCTCTTGGGTAAATACCAGGAATGGGGATTGGTGAATTATATAGAAACAGTATGTTTAACTTTATAAGGAACTGTTGAACTGTTTTCTGTCATGGTTATACCACTTTGTATTTCCACTACCAACATATAAGAATTCTTGTTGCCCTACATCCTAGCACTTGGTATTGTTAGGTTTTTAAAGATTTATTTTTCCCAGCAATCCTAACAGCTATGAAGAGATATCTTGTGTTAATTTAAATTTGCATTTTCCTAATGACTAACAGTGTTGAGCATCTTTTCATGTGTTCATTTGCTATTTATTTATCTACTTTGGTAAAGGATTCAAATTATATGCTCATTTTTTAATTTAGTTGTTTATTTTCTTATTGTTGAGTCTTGAGAACCATTTATATACTCTTGTCAAGTATGTGATTTACAAATAATTTCTCTCAACCTGTGACTTGTCTTTCTATTTTCCTAACACTTGTTTTTGGCAGAACAAACTCTTAGTTTGGAAGAAGTACAATTTATCAAATTTTTCTTTTATAAATATTGCTTTTGTATTGCAACTAAGGTGTTTTTGTCTAACACAAGGTCACAAGGATTATTTTTTGTTTTTTCTACAAGTTTTATAAATATTTATTTAGCTTACTTACCAATTTTGAGTCAATTTTTTTATTAGGTATCAGTTATAAATTGAGATTTTTTTGCATGTGGATGGTTAGTAATTCTAGCACAATTTATTGAAAAGAGTATCCTTTTTCCATTTAATTTTCTTTGCATCTTTACAAAAAATCAAGTGGCCACAAACATACGAGTGTATTTCCAGGCTCTCCATTTTATACCATTCATCTTCATGTCTACTCTTTGCAAATACTATACTGTCTGGGTTACTGGAGCTTTACAATAAATCTTGATAACAGGTAGTATAAGTCCAACTTTTTTCTTCTACTTCAAAATTGTTTTAGTTGCTCTAGTTCCTTTGTATCCTTCTGCTTACTTTGGACTTAATTTCTTCTTTTTTATATTCTAGTTTTATAAACATATCATTAATTTGTGTCCTTTGTCTTTTAATATAATCATGTGACAATATAAAGTTCCCTCTAAGCACTCCTTTAGTCACACTCTGCACATTTTGATGTTTCATTGACTTTTCATTTTCAATTAGTGCAAAATATTTTCTAGTTTCCCTTTAATTCATGAGTTATTTAGAAGTGTGTGGTTGATTTTGTAACTATTTGGGTAATTTTCTGGGTGTATTTCTGTAAATGATTTCTAATTTAGATCTGATATGATCAGTGAACCTGCTTTATGTGATTTCAGATCTTTTTAATTTGTTCAGGTTTGATTTACAGACCGTAATATGGTCTCTCTTAGTGAATGTTCCATGTGCACTTGAACATTAATATGTATTCTCCTGTTGGTGGCTGGAGTGTTCCAAAAATTACAGTTAGGCCCAGTTGGTTCATAGTGTTGTTTATATCTTCCACATATATTCTTACTATATCAATTTTTAAAGTGTAAAAGCTTCCAACTCTAATTATGGATTTGTATTTACCTCTTTAATTCTATCAATTTTTCTTTATTTGGAGGTTACTTGTTAGGTTTATTCATATTTAGAATTGTTAGTGTCTTTATAAACTAACTCACTTATCTTTATTTAACTAATATCTAGCTTGATCGCTGATAATATTCCTTGTATGAAGTCTATTTTGATATTGTGGTGATTTTTGGAATTTATCATAGCAGATTTATTCTCTCCTTTTCACAGTTACTTATTTATTCATAACTTGACCCTAGAAAGAGCCATATAGAAAAAGGGGATCTGGAGCTTGGTACTGAAAGCTCAGGTGTTTGCCAAATAAACCATGACAATAGAAAGGAGGGATTTCAGACAAGCATTTCTGACAAGTCAACCAGTAATTTGAGTCAAAACATGAAGGTGTGAAATAATATTACAAGTTAGGGAAAATAAAAGTGATGAGCAAGGCTGAAATAGGGTGAGGAAGGGCTTAGCCAGAGACAAGGTGCATTAAGCAAACTGGCCCAGATTTGGTATACTCTATTAAGATCTATAACAATGAGAAATGCAGATCTTACATCAAGGAGTATCATGATCAAGTTTTCACTTTAGGAAGATATCTTTGAGAGCAATGGACATGTTAAATTTGTAGAGACGAAAGCCAGGAAAAATCATGATAGATGAATATTGCAATGAGGCATTTAAAATTCAAGTAATTCAACTTCCGGCCAAGATGGAGGCATAGGTGGAAACACTGTACCTCCTCTCACAACCAAGATTAAGGATAACATATATTTACAAACAATAAAACAACCAGAACACAGAAAATTGAACTACAGAAGTCCGACAACCATTCAACCAGACCAGTAAGAGGGCGGAGTCAGCAGCAGGTGGAGAGGAAATGCAGTAGAAAAAGGCAGTGGATGCCAGACCCAGGAGCCCCAGGGAGCATAGGTGGTGTGGTGCTTGCAGACCCCAGATGCTGGGAGGAGATGAGAATTGCTCATAGGGCACTCAGGGCAGTTGTCTGACCATAGGCACACATTCTTGCACAGATAAACTAGGCAAGAGCGGGCAGTGAGATGGACTGCAAAGCGGTCCCAGCAACAGGAAATAAAGCCTAAAAACACTGATTGAAAAGGTGTTGGGACAGACAGTCTCACAGGAGAGGTCATTGCGGAGACTGGCAGGGTCCTGGAGCATGCATAGGCCCACCCACCTGGGAACCAGCGCCAGGGGGACCCAGTTTGCTTGTGGGAGGCAGCAGAGGGGATGCAAATCTGTGAGAGCATGGAACAGGCATCATTGTTCCCTCTCTGACTCCACCCCCAAAGACAGCATCACAACCCAGTGACTAGGTTGCCCCACCCTGGTACACACATAAGACTCCAGCACCCATACATAACAGGTGCCACCTGACCAAATATGATTCAAACAGGAGAACAGCTCAGAGCCCCAGGGCCAATACTTTTAAGCAACTAAGAGACAGCCAACCTATCAGATGCACGGTTCAAAACACTGGTGATCAGGATGCTCACAGAATTGGTTGATTTTGGTTGTAAGTTAGAAGAAAAAATGAAGGCAATGATAAGTGAAATGAAGAAAAATGCACAGGGAACCAATAGTGATGGAAAGAAAACTGGTACTCAAATCAATGGACTGGACCAGAAGGAAAAAATAAACCAAGCAGAAAAGAATGAAGAAACAAGAGTTCAAAAAAATGAGGAGAGGCTTAGGAACCTCCAGGACATCTTTAAACGTTCCAACATCTGAATTATAGGAGTACCAGAAGGGGAAGAGGAAGAGCAACAAGTGGAAAACTTATTTGAATTAATAATAAAGGAGAACTTCCCCAATATGGCAAAGGAAATAGACTTCCAGGAAGTCCAGGAAGCTCAGAGAGTCCCAAAGAAGTTGGATCCAAGGAGGAACACACCAAGGCACATCATACTTACATTAGCCAAGATTAAAATGAAGGAGAGAATTCTAGAAGCAGCAAGAGATAAGGAGACAGTTACCTACAAAGGAGTTCCCATCAGACTGTCAGATGATTTCTCAAAAGAGATCTTACAGGCAAGAAGGGGCTGGAAAGAAGTATTCCAAGTCATGAAATGCAAGGACCTACATCCAAGACTGCTCTATCCAGCAAAGCTTTCATTTAGAATGGAAGGGCAGATAAAGTGCTTCTCAGATAAGATCAAGTTCAAGGAGTTCATCATCACCAAGTCCTTATTATATGAAATGGTAAAGGGACTTACCTAAGAAAAAGAAGATAAAAAATATGAACAGTGAAAGGACAGCAAACTCAGTTATTAGCATCCACACCTAAAACAAAAGCAGACTAAGTGGCCACCTAAAACAGGAGCAGAGCCACAGAAATGGAGATCACGTGTAAGGTTAGCAACAGGGGAGTGGAGGAGAGGGTGGGGAGAAAGTACAGAGAATAAGTAGCATAGACAGTGTGAGAAAATAGACAGGGAGAGGGCAAGAGTAGTGTGGGAAATGTAGAAGCTAAAGAACTTATAACACATGGACAAGCATGAACTAAAGGGGGGAAGTGTGGGTGGGAGGGAGTGTGCAGGGGGAGGGGAATGAAGGGGGGAAATGGGACAACTGTAATGGCATAATAAATAAAATATATTTAAAAATTAAAAAAATAAAATAAAATTTATGTAATTCTGAGCTAAGGCTACAGTAGCACCAGAGGTAGAGAGGCTTATAAGTGTTAAGGTGATAGAATATTAATTTTAATGACTGTTTGAGGTTGGCACAAGGAAGGAGACTAAGATAATTCCCAACTTACTGTTTTATATAACAACGTGGATATGCTAGTACTCACTATGAAAGGGCCATGGGACATGAAGCTCATTTGTGGAGAGATACAAAATATTTAATACAAAATTCTACTATAGATACATAGGTTTCAGTTGGATATGGGATAGCCAAGTCTGGATAAATGCTCAGTTTGCATGAGAGGGATGGAGCATTGTTGCAGGAATAAATAAGATCACTCAGAAGGCCTGCCAAGTGAAAGACCCCAGGGCAGTCTGGACCATAAGGAACAGATAAAGGAAGAGGAGCAGAGGAGTGTGATAGATAGATATGACTCTAAGAGGCAGGAGGAAATGACTCTAACAAGGGATTTGTCACTCTGTGTTATAATTATTTATTTCCCTTCCAGGCTGAGTTCTTCAGAGTCCAGACCAGGTCTTAGTCATGTTTGTATCTCTAGCATTTAATACAGTGCTTTATTCACAGATATTCAGTGAAGTTTTGGTGAGTGAATACAAAAGGGCTCACGTTTTAGAGGACAATTTATAACCATTCAAAAAGCAAAGTAGTGCAAATGTCCTTAGAGGGTTGGAGGTAAAGTAGTTATCAAATTGCCTTTATTCAATCCAGATATATATCAAAGAAACCAGCGCTTAGAGAGTTGGTTTGTAGAAAAGCAAGAAGTACAGGTTTCGGAATCTCTGACATAGGGATCACAGGGACCCTCTCACTAGCTATTTCACCTTGGGCTAACTCAGTTCTGTAAAGCTTCATTTCCTCATCTGCTAAATGAAGGAGGGGGAAACATCTATTTTTAAATAACATTTAATTTGTGTAAATATCTAGAATAATGACAGCCTCTCCAGGTCTATCTGGAGCTGACCTCATTGTGTCCCCTGCACTGAGGCACAATAGCCTCCTCACTGTTCCTGGAACATTCTAAACCTGTAGCTCCCAAAGCCATTTCCCCCTTGGAGCTTTTTGTAATAAGTTTCCCCTCTGTCTTTAAAGTTCTTTCTATTAATCACGTCAGTGAAAACTACCTGGAAGCAATGTTAGATTGTGTATCATGTCTTCTGCCACACCCACCCATGAGATAGCAATCAGTCCATCTCATCAGATATGCACATGCACAAAACAATGGTAATGAGGAGTTTAACAAAATGACTCAAAATAGAAACTATTTTTTTTTAAGTAAGGAGGCATTTTTTTTTTCCTCTTGCATTTGGCAAAATACTCTTTAAGTCGGGGGAATGGAGTCTGTCTGTGCTATAAATTTTTTGATACTGGAAAGCCTATATTTGAACTGACTTCTGAAACTGGCATTCTAGCATTACATTAAGTTAATAATATTCATTGATGATAAATATCTGTACTTTAACCTGGACTAAAGGATGGGAAATCCATAAGCAGAAAAAAAAATTTAATGGTTTATATGTTTAATTTAAATGTAGATACATATTAATAATATCTTCAGACCCACGCACAGTGTATAAATACATATACACACAATTCATACTATGGAATGAATTAACCAACTTGAAAGTGTCTCTAAGTTGAGCAAGCAAAGATCTCCCCCCCGTATAATACAGCATATTATTAAGAGACTAGGTCTCACAGTCAGAAAAGCAAACATGAAGGCCTAAGCCCACCCTTTCTTAACATGTTACACTAGATATTTAAGCCTCAGCTTTCTTATCTGTAATAGCAATTTGAAAGTATTTACTGCAAATGGAACTATATTTTTCAGACTATAAGACACAAACCACTCCCCGCCCAAAATTTGGAAGGAATAATGGTTGTTAATGCTGTTGTTGAGTTCTGTTTACATTTACATTGGTGACATGTGTTTATTATGTTATTAAATATTTTACCACATTTTCTGCTTCAAAAATTTTTTTCCTATTTTCCTCCTTTAAAACCTAGGTGGCATCTTATGGTCTGAAAAATATGGTAGTTAACAAAGATTATATGAGATAATGCATGTACAATGCTTAGCACAGTACCTGTGATAATGTACAAAATAAATATTACTATTAATATTGTTAAAGCTTTAATAAGGAAGTTAATAGACACCATTTGAAATTTGAAATCATGTATCTTGGTGATTAAATTATTTTTAAAATACATTTTCTTGCTTATGTTATTACAGTTGTCCCAATTTTCCCCCTTTGTCCCCTTCTGCCCAGTACTCCCATTTCCTCCAGTAACCCCCCACCTTAGTTCAAGTCTATGGGTTGTACATATACTGAATTTTTCGGACTGTAAGACACACCGAACCATAAGATGCACCTAGGTTTTAGAGGAGGAAAATAGAAAAAAAATTATGAAGCAAAAAATGTGGTAAAATATTTAATAACATAAAAAACATAGGCCTCCACCCCCTCCCACAGCAAGCCATGTAAGCACGTTTGGACTATAAGACACACAAACCCTTTCCTCCCAAAATTGGCTTCTCCAAATAGTAAGTTCTTTGGCTTCCCCATTTCCTATACTACTCTTAATCTCCTCCTGTCTATTTTGTACCTACTAATTTATGCTTCAGAGAGGGGACAACCTTATTTATGCTACTAATTTATGGCTCAGAGAGGGGACAACACCACTGCCTGGCTTCTGGAGGTCTGCCCAGAGGAAGCTGTCTTCCAGCACTTGCCCTGTTTTCAGTCACTCCACTTTCTCCCTGTATGCCACTTGTACCCTGTCAGCTGTTGTCCTGGTGCTGAATCCCAGAGGTGATGGGTCTGTGTAGGTCCTAAGTCTGTGTAGGCACTTTAGGAGGAGTCTCCTGAAAATCTGGAAGTTTCTTTCACAACCCCAACCCTCACTAGTTTTTATAGCTATAAATTATGGGGATTTATCTTCCTAGTGCTAGAACTCTGGGCTGTGTGGTCTAGCCTGTGGCTAGAATCCCTTGCTCCCAATATATCTTTCCTGATTTTTATTCACAACATATGAATGTGGGACTGCCTGTTCTGCTACCTTTTCAAGCCACACTGTGTCTCTGTGCCTCTCCCCTGAAGTTCTTCATCTCTGACCCTCCTGCCCAACTGAATGAATGTGGCTTCTTTAAATCCTTGGTTGTCAGCCTTCCATACAGCTTGATTTTCTGATGGTTCTGGGTGATATTTGTTTTGTGGTGTAGTTGTCATTTCTACTATAGTTATGTGAGGAGGCAAAGCATGTTTACCTACACCTCCATCTTCTCAGTGATTAATTTAAAAGATAAAAACAATTAATACAAGTAATGTGTGTATAATTTTAAGTGATCATATGAGAATAGAGCCATCATAAATAATTCAAGATTGCTTCTGTTTTCATTTATTTTCTCAAATAATATTTTACTTAAATGTGGCTAATGCCTTCATCACCTCTTTTAGAAACAGGCAACTTTTGTTAAACCTCACTCTCCTTAAAACAAGCAAACAAAAAAAAAACTTCAACATATAGATAGAATTAAAAATGAACTTCCAGTTTATAGATGGTGAATTAATCACATGCATTAGCTAATCCCCCCTCTTAACATCCATTAAAATAAAGTGAATTGTTTAAGGACATAAAGCTAACCAGACAAAGAAAATGGAAGAGAAGACAGAACCCACAAAATTTTAGAACCTGAAAAACCAGTGGACCAGAGTTACCTGATCTAACAGGCACAGAATTGCTACTGCTAAGCAATTGGTGGAGGGGAAAGCAGTATACACTAGAGAACCTCTAAATGATGATAAATTAGTGACTACTTGTACCTCTGGAAGTGGGATTAGAATGGAATTAAAGGGACTGGATGAAAGTATGTTTAAAAAACAGTTAGACACGATGACATACTGCTTCACACATGTTAGAGTGGCTGTAATGAGAGAGTCAGTTGATAACAAGTGTCTAGGCTGTGGAGAATTGGAACACTCCCTCATTGATGGTGATAACGCAAATGGTACAGCCACTTTGGAAAGCAGACCAACAGTTCCTCCAGAGGTTAAATGCAGAGTTATCATATGACACAGCAATTCTACTCCTAACCCAAGATAAATGAAAACATGTCCATACAAAAACTCATACAAAATTGTTCACAGCAGTGTTATTTATAACATCCAATGAGAAGCCACTACATGGACAGGCCTTAAAAACATTATGCAAAGAATCTAGCCACCCGCCCCCCACATTGCTTAAATCCATTTATATAAAATACACAGACCAGGAAAACCTAGAGAAATAAAGTATATTATTAGTGAGTTGCCTAGGTGTAGGATGGGGGCAGTGGAGGATGAGTGGAAGGGTGAGGCAAGTGACTGCTAAGGACTCGGGCTTCTTTTTGAGGTGATGAAAATGTTCTAAAATTGATATGATAATGGTTGCACAACTTTGTTAATATTCTAAAAACCACTGAATCGTGTACTTTTAATGGGTAAATTTCATGGTATATAGATATCTCAGTAAAGCTGTTCTAAACACCTCCTGTCACCAAACAATGGTTAGACCCTTGAGGCAGTTCTTGTACTCCACACTGTAGGGCAACCATGCCTTTTCCACTCTGTAGAAGACTCAGGGTAGGGGGTACAAAAGAGAGATCCTCTGGACTACATAGTTACAGGCAGTAGAATCAGACTTAAATCCTCAACTGAATTTAAACCTTAGGCCTTCTTTATCCTCTTGGCTCACAGAAATCAGGTGGAAGTTTCTTCTCCACATAGGAGTTTAGCAGATCTCAAGAATATAATAGTTCTAGCACAAAAGTCTAAAGATATTGATACTTCTCCAACAGATATGTCAGTACCATGCCTTCAACAAAACCATTCTGTTAGCTTTGCTATAGTGAGGCTCAGAGTCAACAAATCAAACTCACACTTAGAGCTTCCAATCAGTTTTTTGGGTCCCCATTCCTAAAGAGCCAAAACAACCAGATAGTAAAGAAAAACCTCTCATGCAAAAAACAGAGTCTACAAAGACAGCCAGGAAAAAAAAAAGCAGCTTGGAGAAAATAGAGACTATCAAGAAAGAAGAAAATGTCAAAATAAAAAGGAATAATATTAATATCAGAAATACATGAGAAAATATTACAAACATGAAATGAGGACAGGATGGTACTTTTAAAATATTTCAGATGCATCTGTACAATGGAACAGTAATAAAGAGCATGAGCAATCAAGCTACACATAGATATCCATGAATCTTAAATGCATATTAATATATGCAAAAAAACAGTCTGAAAAGGCTACATACTGTAATTCCAGTTACAAGACATTCTGAAAAATACAAAACTATACAGACAGTGAAAAGATCAGTGGTATGGAGGAAGTGTTGAATAGGTGAACCACAGGGGATTTTTAGGACAGTGAAACTATTCAGTATGATACTGTAATGGTAGGTATATGACATTATGCATTTATTTGTCAAACCCATAGACCTGTACTGCACAAAGAATGAACCTTAGAGCATGTAAATTTTAAAGATGTTCTTAGAAGTCCAGGGTGATCTCAGGATGTAATACAGAATGTAACAAAATATACTAACTGTATTACAAATATATGATGCAAACTCACTGATGGGGAAAAAAGAAGGAAACTACTTACTGTTTTTATCCCACTATTCTAAACGTTTGATCATGAAATTCTGTTAATGTTAGTAAGGTTAGAAACTTTTTCAAGTTACATCTTCAAGTAGATTTTCCAATACTCTAATAAAGATGGTAGGGCTAGTTACAATGTATTTCTTGTGATAAAGAAATCTGCCTCTTAATATGGTACCTTTAATCTTTTGAGTGTGGGTTAAGAAGTCTTTCACTTTTTAAGAAAAACACTGTTGCCCTGGCTGGTGTAGCTCAGTGGATTGAGCATGGGCTGTGAACCAAAGGGTCCCCAGTTCAATTCCCAGTTAAGCCTGTCCCAGTCAGCCACTGGGTTGTGGGCCAGGCCCCCAATGGGGGCCACGTGAGAGGCATTCACATATTGATGTTTCTCTCCCTCTACTTCTCCCTCCCTTCCCCTCTTTCTAAAAATAAATAAATAAAAAGAAAGAAAGACTGTTTATAAAAGAGAAAGAAAAACATTTTAAGTTAAAACACAGCCAGACACTTACATATGTAATCTTATTCAATCTGCCACAACTCTGGAAGAGGAATTTCCATTCCCATTTTCCAAACAAACATTCCATAAATAAAGTCCTAGATGACAGAGTATGTGGTAGATTTTCAGTGAGCATATACAAGAAATAAATAAAACAATGAATGATATAAGCACAAGTCATGCATGTAAAACAAATAGTATATTATACAGTACATTGCTAAGGATGGAAATATATAACACATTTAAGTACTGCTTATTAAGAAAGCTCAATGGTCACTGAAATTTTCAGAAAAGGCCTCAGAGAGAGGATAAGAGTTGAGGCGGGGACTGGCTCAAGATGGCAGAGAAGTGACTGGAAGTTACACTAACCTTCTCCCAGGACCAATCTGGAATTACAAATAAATTGTGGAGAAATCATCCAGAAAAAACAATTGAACAATAGTGACAGAGAAGCATTATAACCTCAGACAGACAGTAGATTCAGCTTCAGCACAACCTGACTGGTACAGAGTGCGGTGGAGACTCGAGAAGATGCCCACAGATGGCAGCGCCAGGGGGATAATTAAGTGGAAGGTTGGATCACCCAAAAAGTATGTGGTCTAAACCCTAAGATAGGACCCCTGGTCTAGAACACCAGAGTCCAAAAAGTGCACATATAACAACCAGCAGCAAAAGCAGCAGGGTTGTTCTCTGCCAGAGACAGACAGTTAGAGACACAAGAGCTGTCTAAAGGGCCAACACAAAAAAATTTTCATTTGCAGTCAATCACCTTTGCTGGGCTCCAGCAAAGGCAGGGGCAGAGTGAACTAGAAATGCCTGAGAAGAGACTAGGGATGGAGGCTTTAGAGAGAGAGCTGAGAGTAGCCTTCAGGATCTCAGTGGTGAGTCATCCCCTGTACAGCAGCAGCAGCCATCTTACTCAAGCAGACCACACCCCTCTGAGCAGCAGCAGCCTGAGGGGAAACAATGGCCCCAACACCAAGAGGGATTCTGTCCCACTCCATGGTGCTTAAGACTGACTACTGAGTGCAGAGTGACTAGATTAACAACTGAAGGAGACAGCCACAGTCAGTAGATCCCTGGAAATCTCAACTGGCTGCCCAAGGTCAGACTCAGTCAACATCTGAATTCACCAGAGATGGATCCAGAAAGAAAAAACAGTGCACCTCACAACATACAAGGTGTGGTGGGTAGAGTGACCCACAGTCAACCAGCTGGAAGGAAGTACCCACCAAAGAATGAGCCAACAACAATTAAAACCCAATTGCATTCAGAGATCCAACATAAATGGCATATAGGGAATCCCAAGAGCATCAAATTCAGGAGATGATGGAGACTGCACCACTGAATCTCACAGGTTTTCTACCATAGAAGTTCATACCAGAAAGTCAGGGAGTCAAAACAGATCAATTTAAGATTCAGAAGTGAACAAGAAGAGCCTCACAAATAATGGGAAGACAAAGAAATAACCCCAATCAAAATGAAAGAAGTAATCCTCAGAAAAAGTGTTAAATGAAATAGAAGAAATCAACTATCAGATATTGAGTTCAAAACAATAGTTATAAGGAAGCTCAATGAGCTCACTGAGAATTACCAAAAACTACAGGGAAGCTACAAGAACTTACTGCAAACTATATAAGCATGAAAAAAGAACAGAGAAACTACCAACAAGAGCCAAGAGGAAATGAAGAATACAATTTCTGAACTGAAGAACACAATAGAAGGAATCAAAAGTAGGCTAAATGAAGCAGAGGACTGAATCAGTGAGCTGGAGGACAAGGTAGGAAAAAACTCCCAGAAAGAGCAAGAAAAGGAAAAAAGACTCAAAAAGAATGTAGAGAGGTTAAGGGAACTGCAGGACAACATGAAACATAATAATATCCACATAATAGGGATACCAGAAGGAGAAGAAGAGGAGCAAGGAATTGAAAACCTCTTTGAAAAAGTAATGATTGAAAACTACCCTAATTTGATGAGAGAAAAACCCATGCAAATCCAGGAGGCACAGAAGGGCCCAATAAAGAGGAACCCAAAGAGGCCCAGTCCAAGACCCATCATAATTAAAATGGCAAAATTCAAAGACAAAGAGAGAATCTTAAAGGCATTCAAGGGAAAAACAGAAAATAAATACAAGGGAGCCCTGATAAGATTAGAAGCTGACTTTTCAACAGAAACATTATGAGCCAGAAGGGAATGGCAAGAAATACTCCAAGTAAGGAAAAGTAAAGGCCTGCAACCAAGACTACTCTATCCAGCAAGGCTCTCAACTAAAATGGAAGGAGAAGTAAGGAGCTTTCCAAACAAAAGAAGGCTAAAAGAATACACCTTCACCAAACCAGCACTGCAATATATGCTAAAGCAAGTGCTTTAAGAAGAGGAGTAAAACAGTGACAGAGAGGGGGGAACAAAGGTAAAGGAGTAAGATAACAATGAATAAGTACCTATCGATAATAAATTTAAATGTAAGTGGACTAAATGCTCCAGTCAAAAGACATAGGGTAGCTAAATGGATAAGAAAACATGACCCTCACATATGCTGCCAACAAGAGACCCACCTCACAACAAAAGACCTACACAGACTGAAAGTGAAGGTTTGGAAAAAAATATTCCAAGCAAACAGACAGGAAAAAAAGCTGGGGTAGCAATATTTATATCCAACAAAAGAGACTTCACAACAAAGGCCATAAAAAGAGACCCAGAAGGACAATTTATAATACTCAAGGGAAGAATCCTTCAATCAGACATAAACATTGTAAACACATATGCACCCAATATAAGAGCACTCAAATATATAAGAAAAATCCTGGAGGACTTCAAGAAAGATATAGACAGCTACACAATTATAGTAGGGGATTTTAACACCCCACTATCAGCAATGGATAGATCTTCCAAACAAAATATCAACAAGGATATTGTGAAACGGAATGATGCATTAGGTTAAATGAATTTAACTAATATATATTGAACTTTTCACCCCAGAGAATCAAAATACATATTCTTTTCAAATGCACATGGAACATTCTCAAAGATAGATCATATGATAGTACACAAAACAAGACTAAATAAATTCAAGAAAATTGAAATCATACCAGTATTTTCATGGACCACAAGGGCCTGAAACTAGAAACCAACCTCAAGGGAAAAACTCAAAAACATTCAAACTCGTGGAGATTGAATAGCATGCTATTAAACAATAAATGGGTTAAGAATGACATCAAGGAAGAAATAAAAAAATTTCTTGAAAAAAATGAAAATGAACAGATGTGGACTCTGGCCTGCCAGGTCCATGTGTTGTGGCTGCGACAAACAAATTCACAGGGACTACAGAAGTCCTGTGGAGAAAAAGGGATAGCAAGGCTGCTCTCTAAGTGAGAGAGAAGACCCCGACCCCTGTTTGGGCAGGCTTTTATTGCTTTTCTTGGCACATTACATAAAGGATGGTCCTCATGTACCATGCACAAGTTTGCTTTAGGTGGTTACCTCTCACAGATAACAAAGGAGAGGGAGTTGCTAATTACTACAAAGAAAAAGGATATTTGCAAATGCAAAGGAAAAAGTGGTTGAACTGGTAACACTCATCCTTGGGAGGTTTAGCATAGATTTTAGGAAGTTACTTTAAAGATGTGCAGTAACCATTTGCTGCCTCAATTCAGGGTGATGGAGTTTTAGCAAAAGTCAGCCTCAAAGCAGCCTAAGTACAATGCAGGCCTGATTCCCCAGGGGAAACCTATCCATGGGCTTGGGTCCTGTGTGCTGACTCACTCCCCACTGTTTTTCTGAGTTGGGCCTTGGCTACATTCCCTACCGCCACACATAACAGTCCCCCATAATGAACACATTACAGTCTGAAACCTATGGGACACAAAGAAGGCAGTCCTGAGAAGGAAGTTCATAGCAATACAGGCCCACCAAAAAAGATAGAAACATTTCAAATAAACAGCCTAACCCTACATCTAGAAGAACTGGAGGAATAACAACAAACAAAGCCCAGAACAAGTAGAAGGAAGGAAATAATCAAGATCAGAGCAGAATTAAATTACATAGAGATTAAAACAACAATTCAAAGGATCAATAAATCCAGGAGGTGGTTTTTTGAAAAGATAAACAAAATCGACAAGCCTTTAACCAGACTCATCAAGAAAAAAAGAGAGAGAACCCAGATAAATAAAATAAAAAATGAAAGGGGAGAAATCACAACTGATATCACAGAAATTCAAAGGATTGTAACAAATTGCTCTGAACAATTATATACCAAGAAATCTGAAAACCTAGGAGAGATGGACACATTTCTGGAAACACATAATCTTCCAAAATTGAATGACAAAGAAGCAGGAAGTCTGAACAGACCAATGAGAGCTAGTGAAATTGAAGCAGTAATCAAAACACTCCCCACACACAAAAGCCCAGGACCGGACAGCTTCACAGTAGAATTTTACAGAACATTTAAGAAGAGATAACCCCTATCCTCCTCAGACTACTCTAGGTAGTAGTCTGAGAAGAAAATTTGAGAAGGGGGAAGACTGCCAAAATATTTTTATGAAGACACCATGATCCTATTTCCATACCAGATAAAGACACAACAAAGAAAGAAAAGTACAGACCAATATTACTGATGAACATAGACACTAAAATCCTCATCAAAATGTTGGCAAACTGCATCCAGTGATACATTAAAAAGATCATACACCACGATCAAGTGGGATTCATACTAGGGATGCAAGGATGATACAATATTCTCAAATCAATGAATGTAATACACCATATAAAGAAAAGGAAAGACAAAAATCCCATAATCATGTCAATAGTTGTAGAAAAGCATTTGATAAGGTATGGCACCCATTTATGATAAAAACACTCAACGAAGTGGGAGTAGATGGAGGATATGTCAACATAATAAGGGTCATATGTGAAAAACCTACAGCTAACATCATACTCAACAGGCAAAAACTAAAAGCTTTCCCACTAAGATCAGGAGCAAGACAAGGATGCCCACTTTCACCAGTTCTTTTCAACATAGTATTGGAAGTCCCAGCCAGAATGATCAGACAACAAGAAGAAATAAAAGGTATCCAAATTGGAAAGGAAGAAGTAAAACTGTCATTGTTTGCAGATGACATGACAGTGTATAATAGAAAACCCCATAGGCTCCACCAAAAAAACTATTCAATCTAATAAATGAATTTGGCAAACCAGCAGGATACAAAGTCAGTGTTCAGAAGTCAAAGGCATTTTTTATACACCAACAATAAAATATCAAAAACAGAAATCAGGGGAAAATGCCACTTGATATAGCAACAAGAAAAATAAAGTACCCAGGAATAAACCTAACCAAGGCGGTAAAAGACTTGTACTCAGAAAACTACAGCACACTGAAGAAAGAAATTAGGAAGGCACAAACAAATGGAAGCATGTACCACATTCATGGATTGGTAGCATTAATATCATCAAAATGTCCATATTGCCCAAATCAATTTATAGATTCAGCACAATCCCTATTAAAATACCAATGATGAAAATTCAGGACTTCCGGCCAAGATGGAGGTGTAAATAGACACACAATGTCTCCTCACACAACCAAAATAAGGACAACAACAATTTAGAAACAAAAAAATAATCAGTACTGACAGAAAATTGAACTCTATGGAAATCTGACAACCAAGGAGTTAAAGTAGACACATTTATCCAGACTGGTAGGAGGGGCGGAGTCAGGCGGCCAGGTGGAGAGGGGTCATGGCAAAGTGGTGGCTGGCAGACCCCAGGCATGCAAGACAGCAGCTGGCAGACCCAGCAAGGTCGTGGATTGTGGAACAGCACAGTGCACAAGGTGGCTTGTAGACAAGGCAGTCCCACATTCACATGCAGATAAACCAGGCAAAACTTGGGAGTGAGACAGACCACGCAACCCAGGGCCTCAGCATGGGGAAATAAAGGCTCAAAACACCAATTGAAAACACCTGTGGGTGTTGAGGTGCTGGTAGAAACTCCTAGCCTCACAGGAGAGTTCGTTGGAGAGACCCACAGGGTCCTAGAATGTACACAAGCCAACCCACATGGGAACCAACACCAGAAGGGCCCAGTTTGCTTGTGGAAAGTGGGGGAAGTGACTGAAATCTGGCAGAGAGTGGAGCAAGTGCCATTATTCCTTCTCAGACCCCTCACCCACATACAGCATCACCACCCAGCCACTGGGTTGCCACGCCCTGGTGAACACCTAAGGCTCCACCCATCACTACATTACGGATGTGTCAAGTAAAAAAAAAAAATGGCACAAATGAAAGAACAGATCAAAGCTCCAGAAGAAATATAACTAAGTGATGAAAAGATAGCCCACCTATCAGATTCACAGTTCAAAACACTGGTGATCAGGATGCTCACAGAATTGGTTGATTTGGGTTGTAAATTAGATGAACAAATGAAGGTGATGATAAGTGAAATGAAGGAAAATGCACAGGGAACCGATAGTGATGGGAAGAAAACTGGGACTCAAATCAATGGAGTGGAGCAGAAGGAAGAAACAAACAACCAAACAGAAAAGAATGAAGAAACAAGAATTCAAAAAAATGAGGAGAGGCTTAGGAACCTCCAGGACATCTTTAAACGTTCCAACATCTGAATTATAGGGGTACCAGAAGGGGAAGAGGAAGAGCAACAAGTGGAAAAGTTATTTGAATGAATAATAAAGGAGAACTTCCCTAGTCTGGCAAAGAAAATAGACTTCCAGGAAGTCCAGGAAGCTCAGAGAGTCCCAAAGAAGTTGCACCCAAGGAGGAACACACCAAGGCACATCATAATTACATTAGCCAAGATTAAAATGAAGGAGAGAATCCTAGAAGCACCAAGAGATAAGGAGAGAGTTACCTACAAAGGAGTTCCTATCAGACTGTCAGCTGGTTTCTCAAATGAGACCTTACAGGCAAGAAGGGGCTGGAAAGAAGTATCCCAAGTCATGAAAGGCAAGGACCTCCATCCAAGATTGCTGTATCCAGCAAAGTTTTCATTTAGAATGGAAGGGCAGATAAAGTGCTTCCCAGATAAAGTAAAGTTAAAGGAGTTCATCATCACCAAGCCCTTATTATATGAAATGTGACAGGAGCTAATCTAAGAAAAAGAAGAGAAAAAATATGTACAATAAAATGACAACAAACTAACAATTATTTACACCCACACCTAAAACAAAAAGAAAAACAAACTAAGAAAACAACTAGAACAGGAACAGAAGCACAGAAATGGAGATCACCTGGAAGGTTAGCAACAGGGGAGTGGGAGGAGGAAAAAGGGGGTAAAGGTACAGAGAAGAAGTAGCATAGATGGTAGATAGAATATAGACAGGGGGAGGGTAAGAATAGTATAGGAAATGTAGAAGCTAAAGAAGTTATAAGTATGACACATGGACATGAACTAAAGGGGGAGAATGTGGGTGGGAGGGGGTGCAGGGTGGACAGGAGTGAAGGAGGAAAATGGGGCAAGTGTAATAGCATAATCAATAAAATTTATTCAAAAAATAGTAATGATATATTTCACAGATATAGAATAAACATTTCAACAATTTATAGGGAACCATAAATGACCCAAAATAAAAACTTCAATTTTGAGAAAGAAGAACAAACTAGGAGGGAGCATGATACCTGGCATCAAACTATATTACAATGTCACTGTAATCTAAACAGTCTGGTACTGGCATAAGAACAGACACATAGATCAATGCAACAGAGTAGAGAACCCAGAAATAAACCCAAGTCTCTATGGTCAATTTATATCTGACAAAGGGGGAAGAAGCATAAAATGGAGTAAAAATAGCCTCTTCCACAAATGATATTGGGACATCTGGACAGCTACATGCAAAAAAATGAAACTTGACTATTAACTTACAACATGCACAAAAATAACCTCAAAATGGATAAAAGACTTAAATATAAATTGTGATACCATAAATTCCTAGAGGAGAACATAGGCAGGAAAATCTCAGATATTCCATGCAGCAATATTTTCACCAATATGTCCCCTAGAGCAAGGGACATAAAGGAAAGAATAAACAAATGGGAATTCATCAAAATAAAAAGCTTCTACATGGCTGAAGAAAACATTAGCAAAACGAAAAGGGAACCAACCTTATGGAAAAATATATTTGCCAACGATATCTCAGGCAAGGGTTTGATCTCCAAAATATATCAAGAAATCACAGGACTTCACACCCAGGAAGACAAACAATCCAATTTAAAAAAATGGACAAAGGACCTGAGCTGACACTTCTCTAAGGAGGGCATACAGAGGACCTAGAGACATATGAAAAGATGCTCAGCATCACTAGCCATCAGAGAGATGCAAATTAAAACCATAATGAGATACCACCTCATAGCAGTCAGAATGGAAAACATAACCAAATCAACAAACAACAAGTGCTGGGGAGGTTGTGTAGAAAAGAGAACGCTAGTGCCCTGTTGTTGGGAATGCAGACTAGTGCAGCCACTGTGGAAAACAATATGGAATTAAAAAAAATACAACTAAAAATGGAACTGTCCTTTGACCTGGCAATTCCACTGCTGGGATTATATCCTAAGAATCCTGAAACACTAATTCAAAAGAACCTAGGCACTCCAATGTTCATAGTAACACAATTTGCAATAGCCAATTGCTGGAAGCAGCCTAGGTGACCACCAGTAAATGAGTGGATCATAAAACACTGGTACATTTACAAAATGGAATACTACACAGCAGCAAGAAAGAAGGAGCTTCTATCCTTCATAACAGCATGGATAGAACTGGAGAACATCATGTAAGTGAAATAAACTAGTTGGTGAAAGACAAATACTATACGGTCTCACCTCTAAGTCAAACTTAATGAACAAAGCAAACAAGCAAGCAAAATATAACCAGAGATATTGAAATAAAGAACAAATTGACAGTAACCAGAAGGGAAGGATCCCCCTGTATCCATCCCCCTGTATACATCCTCCATGTATAAAGGAGCCATGGACAAAGCCAAAGAGGGGAAGGATCGAGGGTTGGTGATGGGAATGGTGGTTCATGGGAAAATGAAGACAATATCTGAACAATAATAGAAAAAAGTAAAGAAAAAAAGATTTGAGGTGGGCTTTTAAGCATGCATAGAATATAGATAAACTGATAGCAGGATGAGGACATTTCAGGTGAAGGATGCTAGAATCGGTAATTGAGGCAGGCAAAAGCATAGTTGTGTAAAAAGTGAAGTGGATTGAAGCACTTTCCTAACAGCCTTTCAACTCTAATTTTTTAACCACAATATACAAGTATATGGGCTGTACGATCTATGTCTATTAATTTCATGGCTGTCTTAAAGCTAATATTAAATTTTCTTCAAGAAATAACAAATATAGAAAGATCATTAGATAAATCATTAAGTTAAAGAATGTTAGACATAGGAGATTTTCATGCAGATAAGTTTTTAAAATTTTCCAGGACAACACACATAGTAAGTGGTAGAATTGGGTTATAAACAGAGAGTTCTATAGTCTTCCTATATATGACTTGGTTCCTCAAATGAGGAACTGAAGTCTGGATTGTGTACATTACATAGTATTTATTAAACAGTAATTCAGTGGGGACATTTCCATTCAGATTTCTCTATAAATACAGAAGGAATAGCAGAATACAAAATATAAATAAAATATAACTAATGGGCTCTGTCATACAGAAAGACTCAAAAGCAGAGGAGCAGGTTAGGGGAATATGACTTTGTTTGGTTTGTGTTGAATTTTAGTTGATGCTAGATAAGCTATGGATATCCAGAGTTCTCTTCTCAAAAGAATCTCCAGTTATGGGAAGAACCACTTGGAGTGTCGGCACTTCTTGTAAAACTGCTATACATATTTTTTGTTCATTCACATCCCAAAGATTCTTTTTCTCCTCCAGGTATGCAACCATGTTGTGAATTACCCCTTTGACAGTTAGATATTAGGTGTGTGCATTTCCTTGGCTTGGTATTTTAAATTACCCTTTAATCATTACCCTTTTGAAGATTTAGACTTAAAAGAAGAGATACAGTGCTTCTTAGTTACTCCCATGCTGGGAGATATGCCTGGTCTGTATCTTCACCCCTTCTCTTAAGTTCAGTGGAAAGCTGATAAAGACCAGGCCCAGTGGTTCTAGAAACCTACAACTAAATTAAGAAAGACCATCCTGGTGTTACTACAAAAAACTTAAATCCTATCCCTGACTTCTTTTAGGAATTGAGGAAGAATCCCTCTCTCTTTTCATGAACACATTACCCACTTAATTTTAATTAATGTTATATTTTGTAAAAACAATGAAGTCAAATTGAAGGAGAACTCAAGAGCTTTCCAGACAATAAAAAACTAAAGGAGTTTAGTACCAATAAACTAGTATTACAAAAAAATACTAAAAGGATCTTATTTAAGAAAAAGAAGAAAAAAACCAGAATAAAACAGCAGTAAATATGTACATGTGAATAATCTCTTTAAATGTAAATGGCTGAATAGCATCATTCAAAAGACATTAGGTAGGTGAATGAATAAGAAAACAAGATACACATATATGCTATCTACAAGACACCCACTCAGAATGAAAGACACACATAGGCCAAAAATAAAAAAGTGGAAAAAGATATTTTATGCAAATTAAAAGGTAAAAAAAACCTGGAGTAGCAATACTTATATTTAACAATATAAACTTTAAAACAAAGGCTATAGTAAGAGACAAAGAAGGACAGTATATAATGGTAAAGAAAGCAATCCAACAAGAGGATATAACCCTTGTAAATAGTTATGCACCCTATATAGGAGCACCTAAATATGTGAAGCAAATCTTGATGGACATAAAAGGAGAGACTGACAGAAATACAATCACAGTTGGTGATTTTAACACCCCATTGACATCAACTTGTAGATCAACACCCCATTGAAGATCAACTTGTAGATCTTCCAGACAGAAAATCAATATGGATTTTCCAGACAGAAAATCAATAAGGAAACTATGGCCTTAAATGACACACTAGATCAGGTGGATTTAATTGAAAAGTTCAGAGCATTGTACCTGAGAGCAGCAAATATACATTCTTTTTAAGTGCATGTAGAATATTTTCTAAGACAGATCACATGCTAGGACACAAGACAAGTCTCAATAAATATAAAAAGATTGAAGTCATATCAAGTATCTTCTTTGACTATAATGGTATGAAACTAGAAATCAACCACAAGAAAAAAACCTGAAAAACACACAAAAATGTGGTGGCTAAGTAACATGTTACTAAACAATGAATGGATTAACAATAAGAGCTAAGAAGAAATCAAAAGTTACCTTGAAACAAATGAAACACAACTACCAAAAATCTATAAGACAAAAGCAGTCCTAAGAGGGAAATTCATAGCATTACAGGCCTATCTCAAGAAACAAGAAAAATCTCAAATAAACAATCTAACTTAATACTTAAAGGAACTGGAAAAGAACAGAAAACAAAGCACAAAGTGAGTAGAAGGAAACAAATAATAAAGATCAGAATAGAAATAAATGAAATAGCTCTAACTGGTGTGGCTCAGTGGATTGGGCATTGTCTCACAAAGTGAAAGGTTGCCAGTTTGATTCCTGGTCAGGACATATGCCTGGTTTATGGATCAGGTATCCACTTTGGGGTGTGTGAAAGAAGAGCAATCCATGTTTCTCTCATACATTAATGTTTTTCTCCCTCTCTTTCTCTCTCCCTTTCTCTGAAAATAAATAAATTAAATCCTTAAAAAAGAAACAAAATAGAGTGTAAAAAAACAATACAAAAGCTCAATGAAATCAAGAGCTGCTTCTTTGAAAAGATAAACAAGACTGACAAACCTTTAACCAAATTCATCAAGAAAAAAAGAGAAAGGACTCAGATAAATAAAATCAGAAATAAAAGAGAAAAAGCAACAACTGACACCACAAATATACAAAGGATTGCAGGAAAATATTATGAACAACTATATGCAACAAATTGGACAATCTGGATGAACTGGATAAGATCCTAGAAATGTACAATTTTCCAAAACTAAATCAGGAAGAATCAGAATCTGAACAGCCAAATTACACCTAGTGAAATTGAAGCAGTAATCAAAAAACTCCAAACAAAAGCCCTGAACCAGATGGCTTCACAGGTGAATTTTATAAAACATTTAGGGAAGAACTAACACTTATTCTTTTCAAACTATTTCAAAACATTTAAGAGGAGGAAAAACATCTAAGTTCATTTTATGAGGCCAACATTATCCTAATGTATCCTTAGTGTATCCTACACTAAGTCCAAAACCAGATAAAAACACTACAAAGAAAGAAAATTATAGGCTAATATCCCTCATGAATATAGATGCTAAAAATCTCAACAAAATATTAGAAAACCAGATCCAGCAATACATTAAAATGATCATACACCGTGATCAAGTGGGATTTATTCTGGGGATTCAAGGTTGGTACAATATATGCAAACCAACAAATGTGATACAAAATGAAGGAAAAAGCATGATCATATCAAAAGGTACAAAAAGAGCATTTGATAAAATCCAACACTAACTTATGATAAAAACTATCAGTAAAATGGGAATAGAAGGAACATACTTCAATGTAATAAAGGTCACACATGACAAACTTGCAGCCAACATTATATTCAATGGACAAAAAATATAAGCATTTCCTCTAAGATCAGGAACAAGACAGGGATGGCCATTTTCATCACTCTTATCCAACAAAGTACTGGAAGTTCTAGCCAGAGCAATCTGATAAGAAAAAGAAATAGAAAATACCAAATTAGAAAGGAGGAAGTAAAAATGTCGTTTTGCAGATGGCATGATAATGTACATAGAGAACCCTAAATATTCCACCAAAAAACTACTAGAACTGATAAATGATTTTCAGTAAAGTAGCATGATACTTTATCCAGAAATAAATATCCAGAAATCAGTTGCATTTTTATATACCAATAATAAACTATTAGAAAAGAAAACAATCCCATTTACAATTGCATCAAAAATGAAATACCTAGAAACAAATATAGAATGTGAAAGACCTGT
Organism: Carollia perspicillata; assembly: GCA_004027735.1. Lineage (NCBI taxonomy): Eukaryota > Metazoa > Chordata > Mammalia > Chiroptera > Phyllostomidae > Carollia > Carollia perspicillata. Next base: position 146,557 of record PVKM010000018.1, read on the forward strand.
ACTTGAAAAATTATAAGATACTGATGAAAGAAATTAAAGAAGATAAGTGAAAGCATATGCTATATTAATGGACAGGAAATATAACATCAATAAAATGTCCCTACTACCCAAGGCAATCTATAGATTTAACACTATTCCTATCAAGATACCAACAGCATATTTCACAGAACTCAACCAAATATTTCAAAAATTTATGTGGAACCACAAGAGACCCTGAATAGCCATGGCAATCTTGAGAAAGAAGAACAAAGTTGGAGGTATCACACTATCTAATATCAAACTATTAAGGCCAGAATAATCAAAATGGCATGGTGCTGACATAAAAACAGACATGTAGATCAATGGAAAAAATAGAGAGCCCAGAAACAAACCCATGCCTCTAGAGTCCATTAATATTTGACAAAGAAGGCAAAAATATACAATAGGGTAAAGATAGTCTTTCCCAGCCCAATAAATGGTGTTGGGAAAACTGAACAGACACGTTCCAAAAAAAAAAAAATGAAAATAGACCACCTTCTTACACTATGGCTGAAAATAAACTCAGCCATGGCTGGTGTGGCTCAGTGGATTGAGTGACCACCTGAGAACCAAAGGGTCACTGGTTGGATTCCCAGTCAGGGCACATGCCTGGGTTGCAGGCCAGGTTCCCAGTAGCGGGAGGCATGAGAGGCAACTACACATTGATGTTTCTCTCCCTCTCTTTACTCCTCCCTTCCCCTCTAAAGTAAATAATTTTTTAAAAAAGAATAAACTCAAAATAGATTAAAGACTTAAATGTAATATAAAAACCTTAAAATTCCTAGAAGATAACATATGCAGTAAAATCTTGGACATTTTTTATAGCAATATTTTTCTAATATACCACCTCAGGCAAGGGAAACAAAAGAAAAAAATAAACATTTGGCATTACATCACACTAAAAAGCTTTACACAGCAAAGGAAACCATCAACAAAATGAAAAGACAACTTACTGAATGGAAGAACATGTTCAGCAATGACACATCTAATAAGTGGTTAAAATCCCAATTTATAAACAACTTAAGAAGCTCAACACACCCAAAAAAGATTCTAATTATAAAATGGGCCCTTCTCCATAGAGGACATAAAGATGGCCAATAGACATTTGTAAAGTCGGTCAACATCACTAATTATCAGAGGAATGCAATTAAAACCACAATGAGCTATCACCTCACACCTGTCAGAATGGCCATCATCAATAAATCAACAAACAACATATGCTGGCAAAGATGTGGATAAAAGTGAACCCTTGTGCAATATTTGTGGAAAGTCAGATTGGTGCAGCCACTGTGGAAAACATGCACTTTCCTCAAAAAGTTAAAAATAGAACTGCCTTATGACCCCATGATTCCACTTCTGGGAATTTACCTGAAGAAACCTGAAACACTGATTGGAAAGAATATATGCACCCCTAAGTTCATTGTAGCATTATTTATAATACCTAAGATTTGGAAGCAGCCCAAATGTTCATTGGTAGATGAGTGGATAAAAAAAGTTCTATTCCATTTGTACAATGGAATATTACTTGGCTGTAAAAAAGAGGGAAATCTTTCCTTTTGTGACAGCATGGATAGACCAGGAGAGATTTATGCTAAGTAAAGTAAGCCAGTTAGAGAAAGACAAAATACATATGATTTCAATCACATGTGGAATTTAATAAACAAAGTAAACTAACAAACAAAATATAAACAGACTCATGGATAGAGAACAGACTGACAGCTGTCAGAGGGGAGGTAGGTTGCAGGGCTGGGTGAAAAAGGTGAATGGATTGGGAAAAAAATAAAAAATTCATAGACACAGACAACAGTATGCTGATTGCCAAAGGGTAAGGGGGTGGGGGAGGTAAACAAGGGTACAGTGGGTTAAATGGTGATGAAAGGAGACTTGATCTGGAGTGGTGAACACACAATACAATATACAGATGATGTATTATAGAATTGCACAACTGTAAGCTACATAATTTTATTAACCAATGTCAGCCCAATAAATTGAAAAAGCAAAGGTATGCAAAGTGAAATAAAGAAAAATATACAGAGAACCAACAGCGAAAGGAAGGAAACCAGGACTCAAATCAATGATTTGGAACAGAAGGAAGAAATACACATTCAACTAGAAAAGAATGAAAAACAAGAATTCGGAAAAATGAGGTGAGGCTTAGGAACCTCTGGGACAACTTTCAACGTTCCAACATCCAAATCATAGGACTACCAGAAGGAGAAGAGGAAGAGCAAGAGAAAACTTATTTGAACAAATAATGAAGGAGAACTTCCCCAATCTGGCAAAGGAAATAGACTTCTAGGAAGTCCAGGAAGTTCAGAGAATCCCAAAGAAGTTGGACCCAAGGATGCACACACCAAAGCACACAATAATTACAGTAGCCAAAATTAAAGAGGAGAGAATCTTAAAAGCAGCAAGAGAAAAGGAGACAGTTACTTACAAAGGAGTTCCCATAAGACTATCAGCTGATTTCTCAAAAGAAACCTTGCAGGCAAGAAGGGACTGGAAAGACGTATTCAAAATCATGAAAGGCAAGAAGCTACAACCAAGATTAATCTATCCAGCAAAGCTATCATTTAGAATGAAGGGCAGATAAAGTGCTTCGAAGATAAGGTCAAGTTAAAAGAGTTTACCATCACCTAGCTCTTATATGAAATGTTAAAGGGACTTACCTAAGAAAAGGAAGATCAAAAGTATGAACAGTAAAATGACAACAAACTCACAACTATCAACTACTGAATCTAAAAAAAAAAAAGAAAGAAAGAAAGAAAAAAAGGAAAGGAAAGAAAAATAAACTAAGCAAACAACTAGAACTAGAACAGAATCACAGAAATGGAGATCACAAGGAGGGTTATCAAGGGGAAGGAGAGAGGGGAGAATGGGGGAAAAGGTACAGGGAATAAGAAGCATAATTGGTAGGTACAAAATAGACAGGGGGAGGTTAATAGTACAGGGAATGGAGAAGCCAAAGAACTTATATGTATGACCCATGGACATGAACTAAGGGGGGGAAATGCTGGTGGAAGGGGGTTGCAGGACAGAGAGGGATAATGGGGAGAAGAAAAAGTAGGACAACTGTAATAGCATAGTCAATAAAATATATATATTTTTAGGTGAAAGTAAACTTGGCTGCAGATTTCTATTTCAATAGTCTTTCTTCTTCCCATCTCCTGTCCCCTGTCCCCATCCAGTACCCAACTCCACTTGCCAATTACATGGATACATGTAATTATATTAAATCCTTTTTTAAAAGAGGACATATCTCAGTGCAGTGTGTTTGTTTGACATTGCTACATAAGTGTAATGTACAAATGTCATTTTCTACAAACTGACATAAAATGTTTTTAGATTTCTTGCTGCTGGTGGAAAGGATTTATGGCAGCCCACCAGCCCGTGGGCCAGCCTCGAGCCTCCCAGGCTGCATCAGCTCGTGGAGCTTGAAACAGTGGCCAGGCCAAGCTCCTTGACAATGCAGCAGGTCCATTCTATGCCCATCTGTTCAAGGCCGGTGGGCAGCTGGCACGCATCTCTCTGGCAGTGGCTCTGGTGGACCTGCTGCCTGGCTTTCACTCTCTGCCACCACCAGCTTCCTCAAGGGGCTGACCCATACTCTGCTCTGCTCATCTTCCTTGCCCTCAGCCTGGAGGCTGTATACCAACTTTCTCTGCCTCTGCCTCGTTGCTTTCATGATGGTCAATGTATGCCTTCACACTGGTATGGAGATCCACTGAAGACTTCCTCCGACTAACACAGGCATGTCCTGGGGCTCACCACATAGAGAATGCAGGATAAGGGACAGCAGAGGGACTCTCTGCCCTTGCCTCTCAAAAGTGCAGGTAGAGGACAGGAACAAGCTATTATTCAGCCTTTGAACACAAGAGAGCCCTCATCCATCAGGTGCACCTTCCTGGGTGAAAAGGCCTGTGGTTAACATACACAGAAATTCACAAAATGAAACGTTATCTTTGGAAAAGTGATCTGAGTGAGGCTAACCTCTTGCTTCACAATGGTACCAAAAGTGCTTCTGTATTTGAAAGAATCAGTAAGAAGAAATTCCTCTTCCACAGTGGCTCAGAGCGAGACTGTGGACATGTTTCTTGCTAGCACATAACTTTTTGCTGGGGAATCCTGTGGTTTCCAGGAGGGTCTGGTGAGGGTCTGGCTGGGAGGAGGGCCCAGGGCTGCTGACAGCCAGAGGAGGGTGCAGCAGAGGAGAACCTTGGGGGTCAAAAGAGGTCAGAAATGGGAAATTCTAAGGATGAACCAAGTAATTTTCTTGATGAGAGAAGCTCCTGCTTGCCTGCATTCTGTCCTGTCTACACGCTAGCACACATTCTGAAGTGTTCCCGAATGATGAGACAAAACAATGTTTGCCCTGGCGGTTCAAAGTCCTCGCTTTCAGGAAAAAACAGCAGAATAGAGAATGCTTCCAATTGTAAAAAGTACCTCAAATGATCTTCAGATAACACTGGGTTTTCTGGCTGTGCAGGCTTTTGAAGTAGCAAATGCTACAAAGCCATAATGCCATAGTAAGGTACAAACTGAGCAATAAAAATAGTAAGATTGATTTTAAAAGTTGTCTTAGAATGGTTTCTTTCAATAAGTTCCTGCTCTGGCTTGTATGTCCAGACTTCAAGTGGAATTTAAACTGATAGAAAGCTGGTTGATACGGAAGGAAATTTTTGAGCACTTTAAATTGTGATTGAAACACATTCAGGATTGGGAGACCATTTCCAGGAGAATATGAATATATAGTATATAAATATCAGATTAGACCATTGTAGGGGACCATTCTGCAGGGCATGGGCCCAGCCCCCAGTGGCAAACATTTACTGCAAAGTAACTTCCTAAAATCCACGTTAAACCTTCCAAGGATGAGTGTAACCCATTCAACCACTTTTGCCTTTTCATTTGCAAATATCCTTCTTCTGTGATGTGAGGAGCAGCATCCTCTCCTTTGTTATCTGTAAAAGGTAACCACCTAAAGCAACCTGTGCATAGTCAATGAGGACCATCATGTAATGTGCCGAGAAAACCAATAAAGGCCTGTTATGGGGGAGTCAAGGCTTTTGCTCCCCTTGAGAGAAAAGCCATGCCGTCCCTTTTCCTTCACAGGACTCGGTAGTATGTGTGAATGTCTCATTTCATCCATAATGACACGGATACTGCGGGCTGGTGTCCACATCAGACCATAAAGATTTAACATAAAGCTCTTTGTATACATTCACACCCATTCTGAAGAGCTACTGTCCCTGATGCTGTCACCCCAGGTTGCCAGATCACCTAAAGTGAGTATTACACACATCAGCCCCCTCTGTACTTGCTCTGCCTTGCTGAGTTGGTGAACTGTTTACCATTTCTGCATTTTGTGGAATAGTTTTCATCCACAGTAAAATTTGATTTATTTTCTCACCTCCCATTCCTTCCACTACAGTGAAAGTTGCAATATTAAACTTACCTTTAGAATAAACCTTTCTCAAACTGGGAACCCCAGCCATGTTACCTGAAATACAAGTGAGCATGAGACTCAGTCATGGAGAAGCACCTCAGGCATTCCCCTATAGAAAGCTTCCAGATTCTAGGAGTTGAGGTATCTCTTACTCTAAGGTTGTTCTGAGTATGTTGCGGAAAAACGAACTCTTACATGATCTGGGGTGACGGAGTAAGCCTTTATTACACGCGTGGGCCCAGAGGAGACAGCTTCCAAATTCTGGGCACTGAGGAGGGGTCAGGTGGGTGGTTAAATACCCTTGCAACAAAGTGGGGAGGGGAGAGGTCTCGTGGTACAAGCAGGAGATACAGAATTGTAAAAGCCAAGGACACAGGAGAGGAAAGGGAGTGGTCTGGGACCCAGGACAAAGAAACAGCAGGGGAGCATCCAGGGCCTGGGGCAGGGAATCAACTAACTAGTCAACAAGTGATAGTCTGAAGCTGGGAAGCCAGCAGGGAGCCATCAGAGGCTGATACAGAGTGCCAGCTTCAATTTCTATTTATATTTTAAATTTCTACTACAAGTTAACTCCTTTTTTGTTGTTGTTTGTTGATAACTTTAATAAAGGTCACTAAAGGTGTAAGTTTTTAAGGAGTCCCAAAGTCAGATGACCATTTTCGGGATTATGGGTTCATGTATCAGTGTATATTATACTCGAGATTATCATGCCACGCACTATGTTAGTGTTTTGGGAATACTAAAAATAAAATGTTATTTAGTGTAATACATAAAAAGAAAAGATTTGTCAATATCTATGAAAATTAAAATGCACGTGTCCTCCAACCCAGTAGTCTTGTTGCGGAAAAACGAACTCTTACACGATCTGGGGTGACAGAGTAAGCTTTTATTACACGCGTGGGCCCAGAGGAGACAGCTTCCAAATTCTGGGCACTGAGGAGGGGTCAGGTGGGCGGTTAAATACTTTTGCAACGAAGTGGGGAGGGGAGAGGTCTCATGGTACAAACAGGAATGTGGAAGCCAAGACAGAAGCACAGGGCGAAAATTGCCAGGGGCCGGGACAAAGACATAGTAACAGATTAACTGAGTCCCAGACAGAGAGTCAACTAGTTAACAGGTGGTTGTCTGGAGCCCGGGAAGCCAGCAGGGAGTTATCAGAGGTCCGGAACAGATAGTCTGGAGCTGGGGGGCCAGCAGGGAGCCATCAGGGGCTGATGCAGAGTGCCAGGTTCAATCTCTATCTACACTTTTAAATTTCTACTACAGTCTTACTCTTGGGAATGTATCCCAAAGAAATAAACATATCAGTAGATAAAAACATATGAGGATGTTTATTTTAGCATTATTTGTAGTGCCAAAAGAAGTGGAAACAAAATAAATGCTCAACAGTTAGGGATTGCTGAGTAGACAATGTTACATCTAAATCATGGAATATTGTGCTGCCATTAAAATATGAATTCATGTTATACTCAAATGAATTGGAGAAACTTCCTTTTGTAGTAGAAATTTAAAATATAGATAAAAATTGAAGCTGGCACTCTGCATCAACCCCTGATGGCTCCCTGCTGGCTTCCCAGCTTCAGACTATCACTTGTTGACTAGTTAGTTGATTCCCTGCCCCAGGCCCTGGATGCTCCCCTGCTGTTTCTTTGTCCTGGGCCCTGGACCACTCCCTTTCCTCTCCTGTGTCCTTGGCTTTTACAATTCTGTATCTCCTGCTTGTACCACGAGACCTCTCCCCTCCCCACTTTGTTGCAAGGGTATTTAACCACCCACCTGACCCCTCCTCAGTGCCCAGAATTTGGAAGCTGTCTCCTCTGGGCCCACGCGTGTAATAAAGGCTTACTCCCTCAACCCAGATCGTGTAAGAGTTCATTTTTCCGAAACACTTTGAGTATTGTTATATGAGAAAAGTAATATATTCTCAAAGCTTTAGAATGTGGTCCTGTTTTTAAATTTAAGGATCATAAAACTTCTGTACTTACATATGTACATAAGTATATGGTGAATAAGTATGCATAGAATTATATAAATCAATAGAAAAATACGGATGGACACATATAAAGCTGTTAACATGGATGATCATGGGGATGGGAGATAAGAAACCTGAAGCAGGGAAAAGAAGAGAGTTTTAAAAATTTTGATTATAAAGGCATGTATATGATCACATTTATGCATTATTCAAAATCATATATAAAATTATATATAAATGTACTTAAAAATAAACATTTAAAAAACAAAAGGCTTGGGAAACAATACCTGAAATTTTATGCAAATCTATAATAATTCATCAATGGAAACTAGAAGTCAAGATAAGAAGTAAATCATCTGAGGCAATTTGTTCTTATGGTGAAAAAGTATTCCTTAGTACATTATAACTATATTGTAATCTTAAAATACCATTAGCATTTTAAATCTTTATATTGCTATTAAATAATATGTGGGAATATATGATAACTTTCAGGTAATAATGTTAGCTGCTAACAGGTACTGAACAGTTTGGTGTCAGGCGCTGTGCAGATGCTTCATTACATTAGCTTATTTCACCTCCACACCAAGAGGGGGACATTGTTTCTCATAATGTGCAGCAGCTAAAACTGAGAATTGGAGAAGGTAGGTCCAGGGTTTCCCTGCCAATGAGGAGCAGACCCAAGATTAAACCCTTATTTGTCTGATTCTAGAACCCAGGCTCTTGGCCACTATTCTATACATGTTCCTGATTCTCCTGAAACCAGATTTGCTTTGTATTGTAACCCTTTGTTCTTCTGGAACGGTGGCTGTGGTGATAGCCCAATCTTCTTCACTGTTGCTGAGACCAGTTGTGGGGCTTCTATGATATGTGGTATAACCAGAAAGAAGGAAACCCCGCTAAGATAAATTCTATGATGAGTGCTATTTATCTAGTTTTGTTCACTATCCAACACTTTTTTTGACTATCCAACACAAGGCATAAGTTTCTTAATTCAGAATTTTATGACAATGACAAAAAGAATAATTCATTTATCAAAAATATCTGTTGCATGCCTACTATGTACAAAGTATTATTCTAGGTGGTACTGAGAATGAATGGATCCACATTCTGTTATATACTGATATGTACTACAAACTATACAGGACTTATAGGAAGACCCTTGTTTCATCTTAACAAAAACTAAAGTGCTTATTGGTGTCGTTCAAGGCACTGTTGAGTACCAAAGTAAAAAAAATACACGAAGTCCCTTCTGTTATGGAGCTCAAACTCTAGTTTGATTGGAAGGTGGGGACAGACATTAATTAAACACTTAAGAACATACCAGAAAAAGATAAAAAAAATATGAGTGCTATGAAGAGAATACAACAGGATGATATAAATAGAGTGTTGAGAGTGGGCTTAGATTGGGCGGTCAGAAAAGGCTTCCTCAAGATCATGAAGAACACACTTGTGGGTCAGAGCAAAATGTTCGACAATGGGAAGCCAATGGAGGTTTTAAACAGGGGAGAACTGTGAATTAATTTGTGTTTTTAAAATATAACTTTGATTTGAAATTTTGAATAACCATATCATATACAAAGTGAAAAGATAAGGCATAGTTGAAGAGAAGATACATATAAAATATAAATGATTATGATTCAAAAACTAGTAGACAACAGATATGAATAGGTAATTCATAGAAGAAAAGTTAATGTCCAATAGTGATATGAAAAGACACTTGACCTTATTAGTCATCATGGAAATCTCATTAAAACAACAATTTTAAAAATTTAAAGTTTGAAGGCACCAAGTCCAGGAATTGACTGGTGGAAGAGTGAATCAGCACAATCACTTTGGGAAGAACTAATTGAAAATGTGTATACCCTATGAGGGCCTATGATCTAGCAATTATATACTCCACACCTGGGTAATGAAAGTAGTACACATGAGCACAGAGTCACATACCATGAAGTTTACTGGGGCATCTGAATAGAGAAAAATATAAAGCAACCCAAATATCGATCAATAGGAAAATTGTAAAAAAGTCAATTGTGGTTTAGTCATAAGGTGAAATACAATACAGCAATTAAAATGAATAAAAAAGATCTGTAAGAATCAACATGGATAAGTTTCAACAAAGTAATGTTCAGTGGGGAAAAAAGTACTGAATGATACTTTTATGTAAAATTTTAAAGCATACAGAACAATCCTATATATTGTTTATAAATATATAAATGGAGTAAAAGTGTAAAAACAGCCTGAAAAGGTAAACACCAATTTAATGTGATTAGGTGTGGGCTATGGGAATAAGGAAAAGAACAAAGAAGATATCACCAAACTTCTAATATCTATTTATATTACATATGTAATACCATTCATATCTGTAATGACAAAATATTAATAATTTACTAGTTCTAGGTGGTGAGTACACTTGTGTTGTAAAATTTTTGTATTTACTTAATTTTTTCTTTAAAAAATTTATTTATTTACTTTGAGAGAGAGAGAGAGAGAGAGAAACATCGACTTGTTGCTCCACCCACCTAAGCATGTACCCTGGTTGACTCCTGCATGTGCTCTGATAGGGATTGATCCCACAACCCTGGCACGTGGTCAGGGTGATGCTCCAACCAACTGAGCTACCCAACCAGGGTAATATTTTTCAGTAAAATATAAGTATTACTATGGATGTTCTTAAAGACTAAATTATAGAGAGGCAAGAGATCAGGTAAGGTCCAAGCAAAACACAATGGTGGCTTGAATTAGGGTGATAATAGAAATGGAAATAAAAAAGACTAATAAGGTGATATAGGAGTAAAGTATCAGAAGTTGCTGTTGTATTGAACATAAGGGTTAAAGGAAAGGAAGGAATAAAGGTTGTCAATTTTAGTTCTGCTTTGCATGCTGACTTACTTCCTGCTTAGAGTTTCATCTTGTTGGGCAAAAGCATAGATGGTATGAAAATATCTGTAGAGTTCCAATGAATGACTCTTGGAAAAATTACTAGTTAATCATTTCAGGTGTATATATAAGAAAACTGTACTTCCAAATCTTGTTGGAAGGTGTTATACTCCCAAGTAATGCAAAGGCTTGCCAGTAGAGCTTGGTGGTACCTGACATATTCTGGGGAACTAGGTAGAGTTTTTGATTCACTTGAGTTCAGTCGTCTTCTTCATTTGGGTTAGACTTTCTCTCAAGTTGTCCATGGCAGTAACTAGATCTTCAACTCTCTAGTTACCTGTCTTAAAGTGGCGGTACCAAAGAGTGGTTTAGGGGCAGCTTTTGAATTCCACCCCTTAATCTATGTCACTATTCCCCAAATATTGTGCTTGCTATTTAAACAGAACTTTAAGATAAAGTCTCCTAGCCACATTTTCAATGAGATTACTATTCCCTAAAACCCTTCATGCAAAGATTCTGAAGTCAACATGACCATAACATGGCATTTAGGCCAGAGGCAGATCACAGGAACAGAGGCTATAATATTCATTTATTGTAGGAGACAGTTCTGCGTGCTGTGGGCCCAGCTCCCACTTGGAGATGCAAAGGACCCACGCCCACAGATAGGTTCTCCCATGGGGAATCAGGCCTGCAATATGCCTAGGCAGCTTTGAGTCTTGCTTTTTGCTAAAAACTCCCTCACCCAGATTTGTGGCAAACATTTATTGCAAAATAACTTCCTAAAATCCATGCTAAACCTTCCAAGGATGAGTGTAACCAGTTCAGCCACTTTTGACTTTTCATTTGTAAATATCCCTCTTCTGTGATGTGATTAGAGGCATTGGCTCCTTTGTTTCCTGTAAAAGGTAACCACCTAAAGCAACCTGTGCATAGTAAATGAGGACCATCATGTAATGTGCCGAGAAACCCAGTAAGGGCTAGACATGACAAGGGCTGTGGCTTTTGCTCCCCTTGAGAGAAAAGCCATGCTGTCCCTTTTCTTGTACAGGACTTGGTAGTCTGTATGAATGTCTCATTTCATCCATAATGACGCAGACACTGCAGGTCACTGTCCACATCAATTTACTGTTTCTTCTTTAAAATAAAATTTAAGAAAGTTGATATGAAATAGATGAGATGTCAGCTCTTGAGGAACCCCTGGAGGTTTTACTTGAATATCTTGGGAAAAAAAACATATCTTATATAGTAGCAAAGGTTTCATGAACTTGTCAGTCGGGCTTACAAAGACACACTTGGTTTAATTTTTCAGAATCAGTATTTGCATTTACCAAGAAGAGTTATCATCCTATGAAACTATATTATTTGTTTATTGTCTATCTTCTACATTAGAATGAAAGCTCCATGTAGGAAGGCATTTTGTTGACTTTGGTCAATGCTACTTTCAGTAAATATTACTTGAATATATTTGATAAATGGAAATAGTCAGCCTTACTTGCTGGTATGGTTGCCTTTATATATACAGATATGTTTTGCCTTCCCCATATGATGGTCTTCATACCATCATATTGTGGTCTTCATACCATCATATGGGGAAGCAGTTCCTGTTTTTGGCAATAAAATTTTGATAAATAAGTATGAAGATGGTAACTAAAGTTGGTGAAAAAATAATTGCAGGGGGTTGAGGCATATGTTGGATATGTCATTACTATAATAAATTACTGCAAGCAACACAAGTGTTGCTTGTGTTGATCCTCAATTGCATTTGCAATGTCTCTTCTGCCATGTCAGATAACAAATATATTCACAAGTTCTGGGAATTGAGATGTGGGCATCTTTTGAGGATATATTACTCTGTGTACTATGGCTACTTAGATATCTTACTTTTCACTCTTTGTTACTCACTATGTTGTTGCTTCAGTGAAAAAAAATTGAAAAATTAGAAATATTTGGAAGTACACAGCATAATTTCACCCTGAATCAACAAAATTGGAAATTCATTTCTATCTCAACCAAGAAGTCCTGATTAATTTTGGTAATAAATAGGATCAGGAGGAACACTATTTCTTTTATCAATGATTTTAAAAGATTGTAATATGAGTTATAAATAATGGTTTTCAAGTAGTAAAACTAATCCTCATCTCACCCTAATTCCTTACCTTCCACATATAATGAAATCCGCTTTTCAGTTGCATTCAAATTTGTGTTGCGCTTCAAAGCAGCAAACCTGGTAGGGAGGGTTTTTATAGCCCAAGGATGTTGCCTTTACTGTAAACATTTTTATAGCTTCTTTTTTGGAATTGTCTTTAGAGACAGTTCACCAGACACACAGGAAAACACGGCTCGTTATTTTAAGGTCACAAGGTACTTTGCCTACTCTGTCTTCTTCCCCTCCCCATTGTTTTAATCTACTTGCCTCCATCCCCACTCCTTCCTCTGCTGAAATTAGTGCCAGAGATCTGTGAGGTTAAGAGGAAGGCCTGGGAAGCCAGAGTGTGGCTGGGAAGGGGGCAGGGAAAACTTCATGCAGAGCCCCAGATGCAGCAGGCTGCAATGTAAGTTTATTTGATTCCGCCTGTACTAAACACTGTTAACTAACAATATTTGATAACTCACTAAGTGTCAAAAATCACATTGTTAAAATAAATCCCTATTAAGAACTGTCTGAACTTCATCTATCTTTTATTGGTTCTCAATGTAAATATTATTTTAAATAAAATGGTGCCCTAGTCAAATAGATTTTCAATGTAGTATTTGCTCACAGGGGAAGTAGGCACATCGAAGGAGAGGCTAGGGAAAAAACAAAAAAACAAGCAAACAACAACACTCTTATTTACAGATTTTTTTCCAAAGGAGGTCACAGTTTAGAGACTTTCTTAGAAGAGCTCCATAATTCAAAGTTTTTAAACTCCAGCAATTAAAGTTTTATATAGGTACATAGATAAATGCAGAAAATATTATTATATAAAATATTTATACCATATAGTAATATAGGTTGCAAAATATTTTTGAATAGTGAAGTTATTAAATGTCCAAGAACAATTTGCAAACCCTTTGATACTTTCAATTACTAAAGTTACAGAGGATTTGGCCAGATTCTTTCAGAAGTCCTATTTAGAAGAAACTATCTAAAATATTCCTAACTACTACATATATTTTTTTCTTTATTATACCAATTAAGATTACTCTTCAGTGAAATATGAGTGGATTTAACAGTAATCAAAGGAAATGCAAAAAGTCCTATTTTAGATTACAATCTTATATAAGAAAGGTTTTTTTCCTTATGAGACAGTATTTCTCATTTTAATAAGACAGCCATTTATTTGGCTTCCTCTGGTGGTTATAATCAGAACAAAATTTTTTAAATTCTAAATCTACATTGTCCATTTTGTATCTATTATCCAAATGTTGTTGTTGAGCACTTGAAATGTAGCTAGTGTGAGTTGAGACCTGCTGTAAGTAAAAAATACTCATTGATCTCAAAGGGTTAGAATGAAAAAAAAAGAATATAAAATATCTTAATAATTTTATGTTAGTTACATGTTAAAATAATATTTTGGATATACCGAGTTACATATAATATATTATTAAAATTAATTTCAGCTGGACAAATAAAAATTACAACTAAATTATTGAACAACCACACTTGAGAACCAACTGAAAACAAGCTGAACAGAACTCCTATAACTAAAGATTAAAAAAGCCATGTGGAGACTGGTAGGCGGGAAAAGTTGCAGAATAGGCTGGTCCCACCCCCACACGTGTAGGTTAACAATTGGGAGGAACATCTTAGCTACAGAGGTCAGCCTAAAGAGCAGAGTCCCAACTCCACAGCAGGGCCCCCAGCCCAGGGTTGAGAAGTCCTCATAATTTCAGGCTGTGAACACCAGCAGAGATTATGGCTGAGTGAGACAGAAGATTTCCAGAGTCCCAGGTGTTTTTGTTAAAGGGCCCACATGGACTTACAGACACGCACAGCTCTGGGCTGCAGTGCTGGGCATAAGCTCGAATAGCACCAGGTTACATATGGAGAGGAACTGAATGATCTGACTTCAGGGTGAGGGCTGGAGGGTGCAGCTCTTTGCCATTTTCTTCGTTTGCTGAGTCCTCCACAAAGCCAGCTGACAGGCACAGGTGGGTGCCAAATGTTAGTCCCCAACAAACTCATCCCATCCTGGTGATTCCTTGGGAAACGGACCCACCCAGTTCATGCAGAGATCTGAACTTCTTTTAGCAGGTATTAATCAAAAGCAGCTTGCCTCTACCCATGCTGTAGATTTCTGTAAAATCTCTGAAAGGTCAACAAACCCCAAAACAGCAGTGTCTGGATTTAGTGTTCTCTGTACCTCTAGGATAAGAGGCCCCCAGCCAGGCACTTATGGTAGCTGGCCTTGATTTGCAGAATAGCCTCTTCCAGGTGTCTCTAAGCACACAGCACAAGCAACAACCATCTGCAGATCACTTTGTAGCTCCTACCAGGTGGCCCCAGAACCAATGCACCCAGTTACTGCCTTCAGACCACACCAGAGCACCACTCAATTAGCTCCACAGACGACACACTCGAAAAGCAGACTCAGTAGGCAACAGAGTCCCCTAAAGTGAATTTTGCTCAGCCAGTCCCACCCATGATGTGCCAGTAGCAATCAAGTCTCAACTACATTGAGAAGACACACACAACCCACACAAGGGACACCCATGGAGCACCTAGTTCAAGTGAACAGGGAGACTGTACCACTGGGCCCCACAGGACACCTACTACATAAGGCTACCCTGCAAAGATTGGAAGATATACAAATCTACTTAATATATAGAAACACACACAGGGAGGCAGCCAAAATGAGGATACAAAGAAACATGTCCCAAATGAAAAACAGGACTAAACTCCAGAAAAAGAAATAAACAAAGTGGAAACAAGCAATCTACCATATACAGAGTTCAAAACACTGATTATAAGGATGCCCAATGAACTTAGGGGATGAACTCAGTGAGAACTATCTCTCAAAGAGATAGTAAACATAAAAAAGAACAAAAAGAACAAAAAAACATCAAAAAGAGCTAGTCAGAAATGAAGAATACAATAACAGAAATAAAGAATACACTTGAAGGAATCAACTGTAGATTAGATTAAGCAGAGGATTGCAATAATCAGTGATTTGAAAGACAAGATATTTGGAAAACACCCAATCAGAATAGCAAAAAGAAAAAAAAAAGAAAAATAATTGTAGTTTAACCATTATGCACTTCAGGCCAAGATGGAGGTGTAGGGAGACTTTGCATCCTCACACAACTAGAAGGACAACAACAAGTTTAAAAACAAAAAAACAACCAGAAAACTGAAATGTATGGAAGTCCAACAACCAAGGATTTAAAGAAGAAACATTCATCCAGACCGGTAGAAGAGATGGAGATGAGCAGCCAGGGTGGAAAGGATGCAGGGCAAGGTGGCAGCTGGAGGACTGGGGCGGGTGAAGCAGTGGCTGGCGGTCCCGCATTTGCATGCTGATAAACAAGGAGGTAAAACTGGGGAGCAAGACAGACTATGCAACACAGAGCTCCGTGCAGGGAAATAAAGCTTCAAAACCTCTGGCTATAAAAACCTGTGGGAATTTCAGTGGCAGGTGAAACTCCCAACCTTAGAGGAGAGTTCATTGGAGAGACCCACAGGGTCTTAGAATGTACTCAAACCTACTCACCCAGAAATCAGCACCAGAAGGGCCCAATTTGCTTGTGGGAAGCAGAGGAAATGACTGAAAGCCAGCAGATAACCCAACAAGCAGCACTGTTCCCTCTAGAACACTTACCTCACATATAGCACCACAACCCAGCAAGTGGGTAACCTCCCACTGGAAAATACCTAAGGTTCTGCCTCTTACAATGTAACAGGTGTGCCAAGACAAAAAATATATATATATGTATATATGTATATATATATATAGTATATATTGTATACATAATATATATTGTATATGTATATTATATAGCACATTGTATATGTATATACTATATATAATATTGTGTATATATAGTGTGTGTGTGCATGTGTATGTATACACATGCACACACACACAGAATAGACTTCCAGGAAGTCCAGGAAGCACAGAGAGTCCCAAAGAAGTTGGACCCAAGGATGCACACACCAAAGCACATCCTAATTACATTACCCAAGATTAAAGAGGAGAGAGAATCTTAAAAGCATCAAGAGAAAAGTAGACAGTTACCTGCAAAGGAGTCCCATAAGGCTCTCTGCTGATTTCTCAAAAACCTTTCAGGCTTTTAAGAAGGGGCTGGAAAGAAGTATTCTGAGTCATGAAAGGCAAGGACCTACATCCAGGATTACTCTATCCAGCAAAGCTATCATTTAGAATTGAAGGGCAGATAAAGTGCTTCCCAGAAAAGTTCAAGTTAAAGGAGTTCATCATCACCAAGTCCTTATTATATGAAATGTTAAAGGAACTTACCTAAGAAAAAGAAGATCAAAACTATGAACAGTAAAATGACAACAAACTCACAATCATCAACAACTGAACCTACAAAAATCAAAAAGAAAAACAAACTAAGCAAACAACTAGAACAGGAACAGAACCAGAGAAATTGGGATTATATGGAGAATTATCAGTGGGGAGGGAGACGGGGGAGAATGAGGGGGAAATTACAGGTAATAAATAGCATAAATGGTAGATACAAAATAGACAGGGGAGGTTAAGAATAGTATAGGAAATGTAGAAGCCAAAGAACTTATATGTATGACCCATGGACATGAACTAAGTGGTGGGGGTGTGGCTGGGAGGGGAATGCAGAGCAGAATGGGATAAAGGGGTAAAAAAAATGGGACTACTGTAACAACGTGATCAAGAAAATATATTTAAAAAATGATTGTAGTTTAAGCGATCTCTGGGACAACATCAAACACAGCAATATCCACATCATAGTGGATACCAGAAGGATAAAAGAGAGAGCAATAAATTAAAAACCAATTTGAAGCAGTAATCACCAAAAACTTCCCTTTCCTGGAAAAGGAAATAAACATACAAGTCCAGGCAGTGCATAAAGGCCTAAACAAGATGAAGCCAAAGAGGCTCACACCAAGACACATAATTAAAATGCCAAAAGTTAAAGACAAAGAATCTTAAAACAGCAAGAGAATAGCAGTTAGTTAATTACAAGGGAGCTCCCATAAGACTGTCAATTGGTTTTTCAACAGAAACTTTGCAGGCCAAAAGAAACTGGCACAGAATATTCACAGTAATGAAAAGCATGGCCCTATAACCAAGACTACCCTATTTACTCAGCAAGGCTACCATTTAAAATTATCAGAGAGATAAAGACCTTACCATACAAGAAAAGGCTAATGGAGTTAGTCACCACCTAACCAGTATCAAAATGAATGCTAAAGGGAGGAGGAGAAGAAAAAAGATAAAAACTATGAATAATAAAATGGCAAAAGTACATAACTCAATAATTACTTTAAATGTAAATGGAGTAAATACTCCAATAAAAAGACATAGAATGGCCCTGGCTGCTGTAGCTCCATGGATTGAGCATGTGGGTCTGAGAACCAAACAACTGCGGTTCAATTCCCAGTCAGGGCACATGCTTGGGTTGCAGGCCAGTTCCCAGCGAGGGATGAACGAGAGGCAACCATACATTGATATTTCTCTTCCTCTGTCCTTCCCTTTCCCTCTAAAGATAAATAAATAAACTCTTTTTAAAAAAGACACAGTGTCTCAATGATAAGAAAACAAGACCTAAGTGTCCATCGATAGACAATCAGATCAAGAAGTTGTGGTACATATTTACAATGGAATATTACTCAGCCAAAACAAAGAATGAAATTGTACCATTTTGTGACAGTATGGACAGACCTAGAGGCTATTATACCTAAGGGAAATAAGTCATACGGAAAAGGATGAATGCCATATAATTTCACTTATATGTAGAATCTATAAAACAAAATAAACAACAAAACAGAAACAAATTTATAGATACATGAGAACAAACTGAGGGTTGCCAGATAGGAGGCGGAGTTGGAGGGGCTGGGTGAAAAGAGTGAAGGGTTTAAGAAGTACAAACTAGCAGTTACAAAACAGTCATGGTGATGTAAAGCCAAGCACAGGGAATATAGTCAGCAGTATAACTATGTGTGGTGTCAGCCAGTACTGGACTTATCAGGGGAATTACTTCATAAATTAGATAAATGTCTAACCATTATGATTTCTACCTGAAATTACCATAATACTGAGTGTCAACTGTAACTGAAAAAAAACTAACTACACTTTTCTCTTCTTTTATGTTGGTACTAGAAAACTTTTAATTTAAATATTTCTACCAGATAGCACCACTCTAATTTATCAGAGCATTATCTCCTCCTACAGGATCAGAGAGCTACACTCTTTAAGACATTTTTGAATGAATTATGGTATATTTATGCATTAAAATATCTTTAATTAAAAAATTTTAAAGCATTATCTATTTAATCACCAGCTCTCTCTGAAAGATAGGTATGTCCTCCGTTTTCCAAATGCAGCTGTAGAGAGTATTAAATGAGTGACAATTTTGCAAGCTGTACAGGTGACCTAGGTCTGTTCCCAGATTATGTTACAATGCCCTTGCCTTTACTTTTCTTTGTATGCTTTCTATTTTATTTAAAAAATCCTGCCTAGAAATAACAAAAACACTGACCCTAAAAAAAGATGTTCCTTCACTCACAGTAAAAGACTAAATCAATTGCACAGTTGTCAAAAATATTATAATAAAGAAGTTATCAAAATTCTCATCAATTCCAATACTCCACATAAAGAACTGTTTCTGCATTATATTTACAGAATTTTTGTACTTATTTTTTGCCCAAGTATATACAATCTTCTCTCTATATATCAACCTAGCCATCATCTATCATCTATCAATTTATCTATCTATCTATCCATCCCCAGAGGTGATAGAAACCTGGCCTATCTTTCAATAAGCTTCAAAAATGTCCCTTTGTTTTATAATAGTGGTGAGAGACAAGGAAATTGGTTTTAGACATTCCTGTCTTTCAGCAGAATCAGACAACGTTCAAAAGGTTCTTGAGTAACTGTATCCCTCAACTCTAATTTCTACACTTTTACTTTTTGTTTACATTATTTATTTGAATATATTTTACTGATTATGCTGTTACAGTGGTCCCAATTTTTCCCCTTTGCCCCCCTGCACCCAGTACCACCTTTCCCTCCAGCACTCCCCCCCACCTTAGTTCATGTCCATGGGTCATGCATATAAGTTCTTTGGCTTCTCTATTTCCTACACTTAACATCCCCCCTATGTTAATCTTAACATCCCCCTATTTTGAACCTACAAATTATGCTTTTTAAACCCTTTACCTTTTCCCTCATTCTCCCCCTTGCCCCTCCCTGCTGATAATTCTCCATATGATCTCCATATCTACACTTCTTTTCCTGTTCTAGTTGTTTGCTTAGTTTGTTTTTGTTTTTGTTCTTGTTTTTTAGACACAGTTGTTGATGGTTGTGAGTTTGTTGTCATGTTACTGTTCATACTTTCGATCTTCCCCTTTTTCTTAGAGAAATCTCTTTAACATTTCAAATAATAAGGGTTTGGTGATGATGAACTCCTTTAGCTTTATCTTATTGAGAAGCACTTTATCTGCCCTTCAATTCTAAATGATAGCTTTGCTGGATAGAGTAATCTTGGATATCGGGCATTGCTTTTCATCACTTTTATACTTCTTGCCAGTTCCTTATTGCTTGCAAGTTTCTTTTGAGAAATCAGTTGACAGTTTTATGAGAACTTCTTTGTAGGTTACTCTCCTTTTCTCTTGCTGCTTTTAACATTCTCTCTTTATCTTTAACCTTTGGTGTTTTAATTATGGTATGTCTTGGTATGGTCCTCTTTGGGTCCAACTTGTTTGGGAGTCTGTACTTCCTGGACTTGTTTGACTATTTCCTTTGCCAAATTAGGAAAATATTTTTTCATTATTTGTTCAGATAAGTTTTCAATGTCTTTCTCTTCCTCTTCTCCTCCTGGCACCCCTATGATTTAGATGTTGGCACATTTGGAGATGTCCCAGAGTCTTCTTCTTCTCTCCTCATTTTTTTGAATTGTTTCTTCATTCTGTACTGCTTGACTTTATTTCTTCCTTATGTTCCATATTGTTGATTTGAATCCTGGCTTCCTTCACTGTTGGTTCACTATTGATTTTTCTTTATTTCACTTAGTGTAGCCTGCATTTCTTCCCTTATGTGTTTGCTGTACTGAATGAGTTCTCTTTACATCCTTATTACCAGTGTTTTGAACTCTGCATCTGATAAGTTTTGCTCCATTTTGCTTAGTTCTTTTTCTGTAGTTTTTATCTGTTCTTTTATTTGGGCCATATTTTTTTGTCTCCTCAATTTGGCAGCCTCCCTGTGTTCAGTTCTGTGTATTAGGTTGAGATGCTTTGACTCCTTGTCTTGGAGCAACTGTTACTTTGTAAGGGGTAGAGCCTTAGGTTTTTGCTAGGGCGGGGTTCCCCCTTTGCCACTTTGTGGTGCTGTATGTGGGTGAGAGGTTGAGAGGGAACCATTCTGCTTGCTCAGATCTCACCTCATTTCCAGTTACTTCCCCCACTCCCTGTATGAAACTGGCATCCCTCTAGCTGCTGCCTTGCTGCTGAATCCCAGAGTGGGTGTGCTTGTGTCCATTCTAGGACTGTGAGGGTCCTTTAAATGGACTCTCCTGAGAGACCAACAGTTTCTTCTGCCACTCCAACCACTACTGGTTTTTAGAGCCAGAAGTTATGAAGCTTTATTTTTCTGGTGCTGGAATACTGGGCTGAGCGGTCTATCCTGGGGCTGGGATCACTTGCTCTCTAGGTGTCCCTCTCAGTGTTTATCAACTACACGTGAATGTGGGACCACTAGTTCTGCCATGTGTTGCTGTCACTGCCCCTTCCCCCACCCCTTCCCTGCTGCCATACCATGTCCTTTTTGCCGTGGCTCCCCATCTCTGCTCTTCCTACCCATCTGGATGAATATTTCTTCTTTAAATCCTTGGTTGTCTAACTTCCATACAGTTCAATTTTCTGGAAGTTGTGATTGTTTTTAGTTTTCAGACTAGTTGTGATCCTTCTTATCATTGCATGAGAAGGGGATGCATGTCTTCCTATGCCTGTATCTTGGCTGGAAGTCTTCAAATATTTTATCACCCCAAAATAAACACTCTACCTTTAGTTATCACCTGCTCAACTCTCCCTTCTCTCTCATTCCTAGGCAACCACTGATCAACTTCCTGTCTCTATGGATTTGTCCACTCCACATACTCCAATAAATATAATAATGTAATATGTAGCCTTTGTGACTGACTTCTGTTATTCAGTTCAGCATGTTTTCAAGGTTTGTCCATGTTGTAGCATATGTTAGTACTTCAATCCTTTTATGGCTGAATAATGTTCCATCATATACATAGGGCTGGGAAAAAGCAGGTTTACATTTGTGAGGATGCAAAACAGAGTTTATTCTTGTACAGTGGAATGTTGGCACTTGAATTTAATGCATTCTAGAAGGCTGTTTGAGAGTGATTTGTTCAAAAACAGAATCATTTTTTCCCATTAGAAATAATGTAAATTGAATAAATCCATTTCAGAACACCAAATGATACTGTTTTAACCTATCTTATATATAGCAGATGTCTGATGTACTATTTAATGTATAAACAAACACTTTAAAAACAAAAAGGACATGAAATATAAATAAAAATTTAACAGGGTAACGAAATGTACATTATAAAATGAAAATTTATGTATACACTTGATAGCTATTGATGAATGATGTGCAATAGGTGGATGGAAGAATGTTATTGTTTGGAAGGGAAGTCCCCTTCCATAAAAATGTCAGGTAGTTGTTCCTCTGGGGTTCCTTATCTTTTTTGTCTCTTTGCTTCATTAGAACTTACTTCAGGCTCACTGAGCATTGGTCTCAATAAAAGCCTATCCAGTGATGTTTGTTTTTGCCTGCATTTTAACACTTGCCTGAAGTGAAACACTGCATTGTCATTGAAAAAATTTATTGCACAGATTCCCATTTCTTTGTCAGGGTAATATTTCTCAATAAAATTTTACATAACTCCCCATTTATCAAGCATTTACTTGATTAGTACAGTAGGAATATCCTCCTTTTCCTCCTTCTCTTCTGAAGATACCTCCTCAGCTTCCATCTGTTCCTGCCCCCTCTGAAGGCCTTGGAGTTCCTTGGTAGTCAGCTCAGTGTTGTGTGCCTCTACCATCTCCTCCACATCACCATCATCCACCTCCAAGGTCATGGACTCACATTCCTACACAATAACATCAGCCTGTCCTTCATTGGCTTGTGTCCTGGCAACAACTTCTCCTGTATAATGTAGGTTCTCTTTGGCATTTTCTTCCAGAAGAGGCCTGTCTCATCACAACTGAACATTTGTTGGGGAGCAAATCCCTCGACCTCTACATATTACGGAAATCTGTCATGTAATTATCAGACGCTATTTTGTTAGAAGTGGCAGCCTCCCCATGCCTCACTACACTATGAATACCACTTCTTTTCCTAAATTTATCAACTACTCCCACTAGCCTAAAATGAATCACTTTCAGCACTCATTCCAGAAAAGTCTTTCATTAGGTCAGCATGCAGCATCTTTGCTTTTTCACATATCATTGTCTCTGAAATGTTATCATCAGCTAACTGCTTTTTGTTTCTCCAAACCAAGAACAATATTTTTACCTCTTCAGTTGCCTGAGGTGGTTGTTTCATGAGAACTTTCATACCCTTAGCAACACTGGCACTCTTGATGGCATCTTCATATTTTAAAATTGTGCTCATTATGGATTTCACCATGCCATACTCGGTAGCCAGATCAGACATAGGAACACCTTTATCATACTTTGCAACTATTTCTTTTTTAAGCTGTATCATTGTTCTCACAACTTTCCTTTTCACTTTACTGCTATCACTAACCTTGTTTGGATCCATGGTGACTTACTGTAAGTATTTAACAATAATAAGCAGCAATGAAAGCAAAAAAAAAAAACCCCAAAAAATTCACAGTACAACTTCCTGAGATGTTAACAATGCAAGGTTTAGCAGTAAACTGACTCATACTCGTGCATTCTCTCCTTTGTTTGTTATCTGAAAGACGTGTGACCATACAGGTATCAGCATGAAAGAAGTAAAGTTTCGTGCAACAACCAAGACATTTTTTTCCATGAACAACTTGGTTGAGAACCGAACTTGAGATGGGAGATATTTGATAAATGACTTTTAACCATATTATTTATTAATTATTGTATTATTTTCCATGCGAACAAGTGTAAACCTACTTTTGCCTATCCCTGTATATACAACCTGGTATTTATCCATTAATCAGTTGATTGATATGTGGGTTGTTTCCACTTTTTGACTATTATGAATAATGTTGCTTTGAACATTTATGTGCAGGTTTTTGCATGAATATGTTTTCAACTCCATCAGGTACATACCTACAAATGGAACTGTTAGGACATATGGTAGCTCTATGCTTAACTTTTTAAGGAACTTGCACACTTTCAAAGAGAATCCCATGCTTTCTCAATTTGGTTTAGAGTATTCCACTCAAACTAATTCAATTCAATGAGTATTCACTATGCCCTTACGTGCTAAGTGATCTGCTTGGCAGAGAGGACACAGATCACTAAAATAAATTTTGTAATGGGGTTCTGTTGTTTTTACTGCTGTTACTGTGGCTTTTTATACCTTTAGATGAGGTGTGTACTAAACTCATGTTATTAGCAGATACTGAAAATTATCTACAACTAGTGACATTTTAGAAGCCTAGGGAAATAAGTAGTCTGGATCCAATTTTCATTACATTGAATATGTAGTTATCCCAGCCACCAAATCACTACCACAGTATGAAATAGGCACATGAAGATCTTTAAGGTGATTCCAATAGCCAAGGGGAAAGAATTTATTTAATTTGGCAGCTAAAATTCCCTATGCCTCTTGCAAAAACAGAAAAGAAGAAATGCCTAGGGAAAAGAATAAACTGGCCAAAAGGTAGAAAGATTGTGTATGTGATGTCATAAAATGTAGAGGAAAAAAGTTTCAAGAGGGGAGTGGTTAAATAACGTTAAACTTCTTAAGGTTTCTTACAGATGCATTTATGATCTAACTGGCTACCTTATGTGCCATAGGAGAAGGAAGCAAGGCAATTGAACTCTTACAATTTCACCAGACCCTTTTCTCTGACTCTGATATTTCTGGCAGGAAAAGGAACTGAGCTTCAAGGGCAAAGGCTGTGAGAAGGGCAGGGCCAACTGGTAATGTCCATTTGGCCTTCTGGTAACCACCATGAGCAAGGGACAAGGGTCTATGTTACATTATAAAGGCAAGAGCTTCAGTACACTGCAAGAATGCAGGCCTCATCCATCCATCTACTACTTGGCACTTTTGTTATTTCCTCCCAAGGGATGCTTGCTTTTCTCTGTAGGCTACACAGGAAGTTAGAGAGCTGGAAAAGCAATTTTCTTTTCCTCTCCTTCTTAACTATTTCCCCTAATCCCGAGACAAGGTCCCTGCTTTGTCCTTGGCAAGGGGGATGGGGTGGGGCTGGTCAACCTCTAAGGTGGCCTTCTACTACCTCAGTAAACTAAGGGAAAGTTCATTTTATCAAGAAGCTAATTAAAGATTGGAAGAGGCTTTTAAAAATGAACTAGAGTTTCCTTTGATAAAATTCAAGTGGAGCTTCTGGACTGTATTAAATATTTTCACCTTCATGTCAGTCTGGACTTCCTCTATTAGGGTGAATTTATCTATTGAAAATGATAACACAGAAAATGAGATAATATTTCAGTTTGGCTAATAGTTCTTTCTTGACTCTATGCCAAATATAATTTTAACTAATTAAGTCTGTCTTTCTTCCATGGTATTACTTTGTTATCATTGCAAGAATATTGTTTTATATAAGGCTTTTGCAATAAAAAAGTAATTTTGAAAATGCCATTTTAGTTTTTACATTCTCTTGTAAAAGGCTTATCTACTTTGTCTAAACCTCTCTTAGTAGAATCTTCTTAGTCATGTGAATTCTTCTGACTCATGCTTCCTCCAAACTCTTTTATATACTGGACTCCAATGGGTGTAAGTGTCCCTCCTGTGACAATTTTTGTTATGTGTAATCACTCGGACTTATAGGATAGAGAAATGTCCAAGCAGAACAGCCTTGGTTATTGAGTAGGTTGGGTTACTCCTATTCCCTTTTTAAGGTTAAACAGTCAGGTTTACAGAGCAGCAGTTCATACAAAATATTACAAGATACTAAAACAAGTATAATTGGATATCTTCTAAAAATAACCACTAAGCATTAAGCTTTTATTATAAAGTTATAATGAATATTTTAAAAGTACAATTTTTAAAAATTGGACTTTTCACTAAGAAAACACATTCTTCACATTCTTAATTAAAACAAAATAGCTGAAGGGGCTTCGGGCCAGCGGAAGTGGCAGTGAATGTTTTAGACTTTGTGAGCTATACAGCCTGGGTCGCAGCTACTCTGCTTTGTCCTCGTAGCACGAAAGCAGCCCTAGGCAGTATACATGTGATAAGCATGGATGAGCAAACTGTTCCAGCAGGGTCTCAGCCTTGGCATGTTGCAGGTTTGGGCCTTTCTGTGGTCTGCATGTGCCATCCCCGCAAATTCATGTTGAAATCCTAACCCCCAGGGTGATGGTGTTAGGAGCCTTTGGGAAGTGATTAGGCCTTGAGGGTAGAGCCCTCAAGAACAGGATCGGTGCCCTTATCAAATACCATAAGCGCTCCTTCACCCACTTATGCCAGGTGAGGACACAGCAAAAAGACTGGCATCCATGGACCAGGGAGTGGACCTCTACCATCACCCAATCAGCTAGCACCTTGGTTTTAGACATCCCAGCCTCCAAAACCATGAGAAATAAATTTGTGTTGTTCATAAAAAAATAAATAATTATAGCAATGGAGGAAATTTGGTTTATTTTATTTTTAAATATTTTATTTATTTTTAGAGAAGGGAAGGGAGAGAGGGAAAGAAACATCAATCTGTGGTTACCTCTTGAGCGCCCCCTACTGGAGGTCTGGCCCTCAACCCAGGAATGTTCCCTGACTGTGAATCTAAGTGATGACTCTCTGGTTCGCAGGCTGCCCTGGCTGGTGTGGCTCTGTGGATTGAGTGTTGGCCTGTGAAATAAAAGGTTGCTGGTTTAATTCCTTGTCAGGGCACATGCCTGTTGCAGGCCAGATCCCCAGGGTAGGGGTGTGCGAGAGGCAACCAATCTATGTTTCCCTCCCTCTCTTTCTCTTTCCCTTCCCTCTCTCTAGAAAGAAAGAAAATCTTCAGAAAAATAAAAAAATAGACTAAATGAAGTAGTGCACCCTGGATAACACCAGTGTTGGTGAGTGTGCAGGGAAACAAGCATTCCTGCACTTGTGAATCATGCCACCTTCCTGAGCCATTTCTGTCAAAAACTTTGGATTCTCTGTACTCTTTGACACAATTCTATGAGTTAAGACTATTATTTCACTATACGAATAAAGAAACTGAAATTCTGAGAGACTAAGTAACTTTTCAAGATCATACAAGTTAATAGGAGCTGCAATTCAAATTTGGTTACCTTGCCCAAATCTTACACCTAACCCCTGTACCACAAACTTCATTCAATAATATGAAGTTGTGCCCTGATTGCTGTGGCTCAGTGGGTTGGGTGTCCTTTCACAGAGTGGAAGACTGCCAGTTTGATTTCCGGTCAGGGCACATGCATGGGTTGTGGCTTTGGTTCCTAGTCAGGCTGTAGCCAAGAGACAACTGATCGATGTTGCTCTCTCACACTGATGCATCTCTTCCTCTCTTTCTCCCTCCCTTCCTCTCTAAAAATGAATAAATAATTTAAAAAATGGTATGTTTTTTTTCAGAAAGTATGCCTATAATAGAATAATATGCAGCAATTTAACATGCTGTACAAGAATATATAAACAATGTGGACCGATGTTTGAAAAATTGCAAATAGCCAAAGTAAGTTTAAGAATGTGATCTTAATTTTATTAAAAATGTGTAAGTATATATACCGAACATGTGTGACAAATATATAGACGCACGCTTAAAGAGACTGGTGAGATCAGAAGTCAGTTATTTTCTTCATTGTGTTTATCTTTCTTAAATTTCCAACTTTGCATTAAATATTGTTATTTCAAAGATGTTTGATCTCACATCTCATCCTGTGAATCTGTAACTTAAAGACACAGCCCATGCAACCTACTTTTATTTAAAAAGAACATAAAATGGATGATGACAATTAATTTTAAAATTGATTATTACAGGCTTCTGGTAACAATGGCAAAGTAGGTAAATGCAGTACTCATATCCTCCCCAAAACACATAAAAATTACAAATAAAGTACAGAACCACCACTGTTCAGAACTGCCTGAAACCTGGATGAATAGAAGTCCTACAACTAAGGATATAAAGAAGCAGCCACTTCTAGACTGGTTGGAGGGGTGGAGACACAGAACAGGCTTGTCTCACAACCACGTGTGGTGGTTAAGTCAGGAGAGATATCTTGACTGAAAAAGTCCCCCATGAGGAGCAAGGGGTTCCAGTCCCACACCAAGTTCCTCCAACTCAGGGTTCCAGTGCTGGGAAGAAAAGGCCCCATAACTTATGGTTGTGAAAACCAGTGGGATTGTGGCTGAGTGAGATGAGTGCTTCTGGAGTCCCAGGTGTTTCTCTTAAAGGGCCCAAACACAGACTTACTTGGACTCACCCACTCTGAGTTCCAGTGCTGTGGTAGCCGCTTGAAAGGTGCCAGGGAGATACAGGGAGTAACTGGATTGTCTGACATCAGGGTA
Source organism: Carollia perspicillata (assembly GCA_004027735.1). NCBI lineage: Eukaryota > Metazoa > Chordata > Mammalia > Chiroptera > Phyllostomidae > Carollia > Carollia perspicillata. The sequence goes on from PVKM010000018.1 coordinate 174,722, forward strand.
AGTGTTGGAGGGGTACTTTCTCCCAGACAGAAATGCTGGCAGAAGCCATGGTTCCTTTGTTGAGCCTTCTCTCCACAGAGCTGGCAGGCAGGCACCATACCTGAGTCTCTAGTAGCCTGGCTAACACTGTTCACCCTGGTAATTCCATGAGACCCTGCCCTGCCCAACTTTTAGAACCGTCCAAGCCATTCATTTTCAGTGACTTTTCCATATAATCTGCCTTGGTTTATGCTGTGAAGTTTTCTAAAAGTTTTTAAACAAGCAGCATCTGGTGTCTGCATGCCTGTACCTCTTTCTAAGTGGCCCCAAGCCCAGCACAAGCAGCAGTCATTTTCAGATCACTTTGTAGCTCATGCCAGGGGGCCCTGGGCAGGACACAGACAATAGATGACCTTGGCCTGTACCTCCCAGGAGGATCCAGTCATTGCACCAGTAGACAGCATCAGAACATGCTGAAACACCACTCAACCACTTCCATGAACAATAATCAAGGCATGGACTTGGCAGGCATAAGAGCCTTACTGAAGCAACTCTTGCTTTGTGGGTTTGGGCTCTGCACAGCAGATCTTCCACGTTGGTCATGGCCAGTCCTTGAAGCCAATCAGCTTGGAGGTAAATCTCTCCCATTGAAGTGGAAACAGCAATCAAGGCTCAACTACAACAGGAGGGTGCACGCAGACTGCACAAGGGGAAGAATGGGGAAGCTGTGACACTGGGCCCTACAGGACACCTACTACATAAGGCCATACTATCAAAAACTGGGAGACATACAAGCTCTATGTAATACATAGACACAAACACAGGAAGGCAGTCAAAATGAGGAAACAAAGAAATATGTTCCAAATGAAAGAGCAGAACAAAACTCCAGAAAAGTAAATAAGCAATCTACCAAATGCTGAGTTTAAAACATTAGTATAAGAATGTTTGATATCATGGAAGAGTAAATGAACTTAGTGAGAACTTTAACAAAGAGATAGAAAATATAAAAATAGAGACAGAAAACATAAAAAAGAGTCAATTAGATATGAAGAATACATTACAGGAAATCAACAAGAGAGTAGATAAAGCCAAGGATCAAATCAGCAATTTAGAAGATAAGGAAGCAGAAAACATCCAATCAGAACTGCAAAAAGAAAAAAGAATCCAAAAAATGGGGCTAGTTTAAGGAGCTTCTGGGACAATTTCAAGCATACCAACATTTGCATCATGGGGGTGCCACAAGGATAAGAGAAAGTCAAGAAATTAAAACCTATTTGAAAAAATATGACAGGAAACTTCCTTAACCTAATGAAAGAAATGCATATACAAATCCAGAAAGCACAGAATCCCAAACAGGATGAACCCAAAAAGGCCCACATCAAGACACATCATAATTAAAATGCTAAGTTTAAAGAGAAAATCTTAAGAACCACAAGAGAAAGACAGTTATCTACAAGGAAGCTACCATAAAGCTGTGAGCTGATTTCTCAACAGAAATACTTCAGGGCAGAACAGATTGACATGAAATATTTAAAGTAATGAAAGGCAAGAACACACAACCAAGATTACTCTTTCCAGTAAAGCTGTCAACTAAAATCAAAGGACAGAGAAGCCTTCCCAGACAAGAAAATCTAAAGGAGTTCATCACTACCAAACCAGTATTACAAGAAATGTTAAAGGGTCTTCTTTAAGGAAAAGAAGAAAACACAAAAAATGAGTAATAAAATGGCAATAAACATATCTATCAATAATTACTTTAAATGCAAATGGATTAAAAGCTCCAATCTAAAGGCATATGGTGGCTGAATAGATAATTAAATAAGACCCTTACATATGCTATCACCAAAAAACTCACTTTAGTTTGGAAGATACAGACTGAAAATGAAGAAATAGAAAAAGATAGTTCATGAAAATGGAAATTAAAAAAAAACCCAAAGTTGTGGTAGCAATATGTATACCAGAAAAAATGGGTTTAAAAAAATAAGCTATATAGCAAGGGACAAAGAAGGACCCAGTAATTCTACTTCTAGGTATTTATCTGAAGAAACCCAAAACATTACATAAAGAACACATATACATCAGATGTTCATTGCAGCATTTTTTACAACAGCCAGGATATGGAAGTAACCCAAGTGCCCATCATTAGATGAATGGATAAAGAAGATGTGGTGCATAAATGGAATATGACTCAGCCATAAGAGGGAAATGTTGGCATGTGCGACAACATGCATGGACCTAAAGGGTATTGTGCTGAGTGAAGTAAGTCAGAAAGAGAAGGAGAAATGCCAGATGATTTCACTTATATATCGAATGTAAAAACAAAATAAATGAACAGAAACAGACTCATAGGTAACAGAGAGCATTTTGGTGGTTGCCAGGTGGGAGGGGGGTTGGGAGATGGGTGAGAAAGGTGGAGAGATAAGAGGTACAAATCGATAGTTACAGAATAGTCATGAGGATATAAAGTAGAGCATAGGATTATAGTCAATAATATGGTGATGACTATGTATGGTGTTGATGGGTACTAATTTATTGGGGTGATCAGTATGTAATTTATATAAATGTCTAAACACCAGGTTGTACACCTGAAACTAATATAATAGTGTATGTCAAATGTAATTTAAAAATATTGAAAAATAAATAAAATAGATTGTAATTCTTTAGTAATCCATCTTGAGTTCTTCTTATTTTAAGTCTAATAAGTCTTTATTTACAAAGGTTGTTTAGGTTGCAAGCCTACAGCAAAAAGAAAGGGCTACAGGGAAATTGGGCAGGGGGACCAGCCTCTTCCTCTGGAGCACCTACTAACTGGTGTTTCTTTTCTACTGTTAATGACATTACTCCATGCTCTCATCCTGTGACCCTGCCCTGAAATTTACACTTTAACATGAGATCAGAATATGGTTCAAATGAGAGATTCCCTGGTTAGTGAAAAAAAGTATCAAGACCTCATGCTTATTTATTGATAAAGGATAAGGATGGGAAAAACAAGACTTGTAACTTTCCCATGTTGATCTTTTAAAAAAATACTCAAAATGTTTGTTCAGTGCACAGTTTCTTTTCATACGACTTAACAAGGTGTTGTTTTAACAGGAATGGAACTCACTGAGCAACGTGAGTGTCTGAGGAAGAACCGGTCCATGCAGATAGTAGCCTCCAGTTCTATCCTAGCAGAGAATATTCTTGTTGTATTTGTTGAAAAGCTGAGAGGAAGGAAGAGACATTAGTGAGAATTTCCCTCAGATAACACATGTTTTAGTTTAAAGAAATCCTGCTCAATTATGTTCCCCAAATATCATATATGAGTAATTTAGAACGGAAGTTGGAAACCTTGCTTTTTTCAATAAATTTTCATTTTTTCTCTGCCAAACTTCCCATTGTTATAATGCAAACACAAACTGTTTATTTAATGGATAGATGATCTTTCTCCTGCTTTTTTCTGGGTGAAGATTGGTTCAATTGTAGCTCAAAGATTATACAGTTGTCTTATTATTATATCTCCTTGTCTACAAGTACTAACTTATTTGAATTTTTATTGCATTTCTAAGTGTTATATGTACATTTTAGATCATTTTAAAAGCACCAAAAGTCTAAGGAAAATTACCTACAACTTGGGGGAAAAATCCTTATTATTAAGTAAAGTGTTAATAGTGTATACCCTTGTTTAACTTATTGCACATTTGCATATTAAGGGCTCTGAGAAGCCAAGAATTTACTGTTGTTTTAAACAATGTTTCCCAAACTTCTTTGACCATGAACTCTTTGGTGGTATAGTAACTATTAAGAAGCTGAGTAACAAAGGATCTGAGGAACACATTTTAGGAATGCTACCTTAATGAATGTGTCACTGTCCAGGATCTTCAGCTATACTAGTAATCCAGAGTTAACCAAACTCAACAATGTCCACCACTCTACCTAAACTCACACAGACCAAAGCTGAACAATTTACAGCGATAACTTCACTTCAAGAAAGCAACATGCATAATTTTATATTATGTAAATTATGTCAATAAAGCCTCTTCTTTCAAAGGCATCAATATGCTTGTGTTTTAGGAATACTGAGAAGCAGAAAGTAACCTGATGAACATGAGAAACAGGAGATCAGAACAAAAAAAAGGATAATCTGAAGGGTTATTTTATGAGGACCAAGGTGATTCATGCCTGCCCACAAGAGAGGATACATCTTTAGTCCTAATGATGTCTCCCAGATTCATACTCCATAATTATATCTTTTAGCTTTTCCTTTCAAATGTTCTGGCAAATGTCTGCACATTAATCTTCTTAAATCCCCCTACAGTACAAGAGAATAAATGCATATTCCAGAGTAGAAATAAACAGTGGCAGCCATATTCCAAAATAGCCCACCATAAGTGTAGCATTTCTTTTAAACTTCATGCCTTTCTTAACGTATACATGTGAGAAAATATCTTTAAAATGCAAAGGTTGTAAGTTTTTAATTTGAAATTATTAGGTGTAACTGAAAGATAAAGAATATGTTATATACTTACCTGTAACTTTATATGCCTTAAGACACATCAAATATACTCTATTTGAGAAGTACAGCTCAAAGCTCAACACGTTCTAATCTTACCACGAAGCAAACATTGACAAGATTGATATAAGAGCTAAATCAGAATCACTCTATGCATCCCTCCTACAGCTGACACATGAAAAGATCTTATTTGCTGCCACAGATCAGCCATTTTCATTCCTTGTGCGGCAAGAGGTCTTAAAACATGAAACACCTGGACATTAAGTCTGGGGCACTAACCTCTTTTCTTTAGGATTGTCAAATAAAAAATGACAATGGCCAACACAATAGCCTTCCGGTGTGAATGTCCTGTCTTGAAGCATAAATATATAGGTCATATAATAGAACTGCATCTTATTGGTCACATCACATAATAAGGTTGCATCTGATTAGTTAATTCTTGGTACCAGAAACCTTCATATACAAGTATAGGCATCTGATTTCTTAAAAAGTCACTTTGGAGAAAAAAGGGTAGGTAATAAGTATTTTTTTGCAAAGCAATAAAAATTATACCTATTTTTGTCAGATCAGCAAAAATGTATTTTTTGGTGTGTTACAGAATTTTAGTAATTAGTTTATGTGTGTCATAAGATGAGAGAGGTTGAAAATTGCTACCATAGATGGATTATACAACGAAATGTCTCTCAATGAACATTTTTTTGCTTGATTATCTCTTGGTTTGTTAAGACATTTTTATCACCCACAAAAAACAAAAATGTACAAGATGATACTTTTCCTATGCAAACTATTTATTGAACTATTAAACTATTACATTTAAAACATCACTCTTGAAACGGGCCACAAAAATTAGAGCATTCAAACATCTTAGGTAAGACTTTCTTTCTTTTTTTCATTCAGCTTGTATAAAGTTTAACAGAAACAGGATACTTCTTCGAAGACTTGCAGTTGGTTCAGACTCAGTTTCTGCTCGTGCTATGTAGAGCATCCATGATGGTTTTATTGTACTCTGCAATCTGCTTGGTTACATTCTTCATAATTGACTGATAATCACTCTCTTGACTCTTGGTTGCTATGACTAATTACAAGAGTTAAGGGGGAACACTATTGGTAAAAACATTAATGTAACTGCATCAGAAAGGAAATAAATCATAAACAAATCATAATATTTTTCTTATTGAAAACTGAAGATGGTACAAAAAAGGGATAAGAAGAATATTTTTTTAAAAACAATATATTACGCCCAAGCTGGTGTGGCTCAGTAAATTGAGTGCCAACCTGCGAATCAAAGGGCCGCCAGTTCGATTCCCTGTCTAGGGCACATGGCTGGGTTGTGGGCCAGGTTCCCAGTAGGGGGATCACAAGAGGCAACCACACATTGGTGTTTTTCTCCTTCTCTTTCTTCCTCCTTTCCCCTGTCTAAAAATAAATAAATAAATATAAAAAAACCCTATTTATTACTTTAACAAATTGAACATCAATTGATACCTAAAAGGCCAGGCAAAACTGGTTTCAAAAAAGTTCACTTAGAATATAAAGCTTTTTTAGCCCTGGCTGCTGTGACTCAATGTATTGAGTGACAGACTGCTATCCAAAGGGTTGCTGGTTCAATTCCCAATACAATGCCTGGGTTGCAGGCCAGGCCCCCATCATGGGGCATGCAAGAGACAACCACACATTGATGTTTGTCTCCCTTCCCATCTCTAAAAATAAATAAAATATTAAAATAATCTTTAAAAAGCTTTTTTATAGTTAATATCTATGCATCTCAACCTAATTCTGGTCTCAGAACAATCGAATATTGAAAAGAATCATGTTCTCTAGAGTATCACAAAGAGTTTCAGGCAAGTGTCTAAACTCCACCGTTTCCAAATCACCTACTTGAAGGTTCACAAAACTAGAGTGCTATACATTAGCATATTGTAAATGGGTGTTTTTTGCTTTTAAACTAAGTTGCATGAACACTGGGAAGAGAACTCCTAATGCATCTCATTTGAGGTAAGCTGCAGTCCCTGCCAGCCCTGAGCTGAAGTTCAGCAGTGTCCTAGAGCAGAACCTATGCTGCAGTGAGTCAAGATCTAATTCACCAAGCAGAGATGTCCTTGAATGAGGTCAAAGAAGGGAACAGAAAAGTATTTTGGGGAAATATTTCTTATACCACCATGTAATATATGTCCTCAGCGGCTGCTTCCTCCTATAATTACACAAAAAGATAAGCAAGAGGATGGGATGTAGGTAGAAATAAGATGAAGGTGAATTAGTTGAAACACATATGAGCTTGAAGGTCAATTTTCTCATAACATTACTTAGTTTATCTTCTTTTGCCGCACAGATATCCAAGTACAGCACTATAAACATTAAACAAGCATACACACATACATATGATTATATATAATTTTCCCAACTCTATGAAAGGAATTATTAACTATATTTGAGATGATAAAATTGAGGGTTAAACAAATTAATTAATTGTCCAAAGTCCATGGCCTATAAGAAGTAAGCATGTAAAATTAGATCTACTGACTTCATATCCTGTGCACTTAGTCACTATGCCACACCATGACTTAATTTTATTTTATTTTTTATGTTTACTCAAGGACATTTTTTCACTGCTTTTAGAGAGAGAATGGAGAGAGACACCAGTGCGAGAAGAGGCATGGATTGGTTGCTCCCCATAGGCAACCAGACTGGGGATTGTTCACACCTGGATCAGAGATTGAACACATCAAGACCTGGGATTGACCTGCAACCCAGTCATGTGCCCTGACTGGCAATCAAACCCACAAACTTTCCATTATTGTAACTGAAACTCCGTTACAGAATGACAGTCCAATCAACTGAGCCATGCCATCCAAGGCCACACTATGACTTTATGTACTCTGCTTTCTATTAGTTACCTTGCTACACACACACACACACCCTAACTACTGCTGAGTGGAAACTAAGCCTTATTCCTTTATTCCCCACATAATTTAGCTCAGTGTTTTATACATAATATGCATTTGATATTTGATGAATGTGTTGAATTATCTCATTTCAGTCTGTAAATAAATTCCTAGAAAAAAAATCACCTGGTCAATTTTATTTGCAGCTTTTTAAAGGATACATTCTTTCATCACAAAATTATTTTGTTCATGATGTTGCCACTTCCTCTCCAAATTTGTAAGCTAAAAACACAAAAGAACAATGTTAACCATTGCCCATATTCACAAAAATTATTATACAACCTCTTAAGAGAATAAGGAAAGAAACCAATCAATTTTAAATCTTATCAACTCCTTGCATGAGATAAAGTTATGGTAGACAAAAAAGAAATTCAGGAAATATTAAATAATAGTAAATTCACTAATATAAGGTTGACTTTGACAACAGGTTTACTCTTATGTTTAGTTTAGTAGAAAAATATTTAAAATATTTATTATACCAATGAACATGCCAACTGAAGGACAATTTATGTTTTTTCCTTTTTGTAAAAGAACTTAAAAAAGAAGAATGGGACATGATGGGGATCTCTCTTGAAATCTGGAAGTCTAATGCCACGAATGTAATATATATTCTAACACTGTCAAACGTTCAGCTATACGGAAGAAACTTCCTTATTTCCAGGGCTAAATTTCCTGTCTAATTCCACAAGCTGCGATAAGAGCAGAGCTGCAGTGTGAAGATTGTAAGAGGGCTGGTGAAGAGCTGGCATGGTTACAATAACTTCTGCATCAACAGGAAGCTAATGTGAATATTATATTGATGGTTGCTTCCTCAGAAGACAATTTTACTGTTATAGAATTAAACTGTTTTTCTGATTTAATTAACCTTATAACTCTGGGCTAAGTCTTTCTTTTTTAAGATGCACATAGTTTTTTTCCTAAGCAAAGTATCGTCTGAAAAATGAAACGTAAAATATTCTGCTTGGACATTTTCAATAAGTAATGATCATTTTTAAAAATCTGATCATTGAGGCAGTTTTAGTTAATATTTCTTCATACTCTCATGCTAAAATTATTTTTCAGGCATAAATTTGGATTTAATATAGCATCTATCCTACTGTTTCCTCCAAAGAGATAAATCTAGAGATTAGGATGAATCATAACAATACATTATGTGAACTTCAAGTGCTGTGAGTTAACGCTACTAAATCAGATCTAGCTCTCCCAGATAGGACCTTGAAGTGAAGGTGGACTTAGGGAAGCAGTCAGCACTTTTTGACAATAAATCTCAAATAACCTTTTAAAGAGTCAAGTACCAAACTTTTCCCTCTTTGTTTCACACAAAGAGGTGGCCTTCTTATAAAATAGCAGATGTCTTAAGTGCTACGTGAATAATATTATAAAAGCAACACTATTCCAGATGGTCAAATTCCTTCTATATTATACATCTATATTACAGACTTGCTTTTAAACCTCTGAGGCTACCATAAACCACAAATCTGTTTATTTCCTACAACTTATTTAAAATAGGTTATGCTATTTATATATTTTGTATCTTAACCCTTCATAAGCTCTATGATTTTTAAATATTTTCTCCCATTCCCTAAATTGCTTTTGCATTTTGTTGATTGTGAAAAGAGAGATCTTTCTGGTTTGACTAGGTCCACTTATCCTGCCTTTGTTGATTGTGCTTTTGTTGCCATAGCAAAAAAATTGTTGTCAAGACTAATGTCTCTATGTATTCATCCATGAGTTTTACAGTTGTTCCAGCATAAATATATTTAAATGATTTCAAATAACTAATAGCATTCATTCAGAAAAATAGTCTGTGATGTAAAATTATTTATAGATGTCAAAAACTAGTTTGCCATAAAATAGTTGTAAAATATAGGGAAATTAGAATTAGATTTGATTATTTGGTTATTAATAAAAGGCAACAAATAATACAGAGGACTGTACATTGTGGCTTATGTTATGAATTTCTATCATCAGTATATGAGGTTAAGAATATGATTAGTACTTAACGAGGAAATAACGTAGCTACTGACAGGCTCTAAGAAATTGTTTTTGTCAAGTGTTTTTCTCCTGACATCATTTATTCAGGGAAAGAGAAGGGTCAATATTCCATAAGCAATATCAATATTTTTCCCTTAGAACCATTTAAGATGATGACCTAAACAATTTTTAGGTTTCTTCTCCAGCACCCATCCCCACTCTAAATATCTTAGGATAATTTTACCATTTATAGGTCTACATCGAGATTTGCATATTATAGAGACAGAATAACTGACAAATTTGAATTATGCAAGTTTATAATTTCTAAGGTTTTAGTACTGGCAGCAAACTCTGGTGAGCCCTCTACCCCATTCAAGAAGAGTATAGGTATTTTTTTAACAGCACATCCATACGATGAAATAGCTGATGTGATACAATGTCATCACAACAGAATTTGAAAATATTTAAATAAGAAAATAAATGCCTAAAAACTGTATGCATAAAATGATTTCATTTTATTGGGAAAAACAATGCAATATGGGCATATAACTGCAAAGGAAAATGTTTATAAAATGCTATAGCAAAATGTTAACAACAAATGCCTATCGTGACTATATTACTATATAAGAAAAATTGTTAATGCATTTAGCATTAATAAATCATAGTTGCAAATTGCTAATATACACTAATTAGATATGAGAAGCACTCATCTTTGTAAGACCTGAATTACTGATTTTGTACATGACACAGATACTTCACTTAATGCTTCAACAAATATTAATTAAACTCCTATAATGTGCCAATCACTAGCACAGTACTGGGGAGAAAATGAATGGAACGAACGTCATCTCTGCCATCTCAGACAGAGGGTCTCAGGCTAGAAGACCTCAGACATTGCTCAGGTAATTATTAGTAGAATAAGTGATATGAAAAGGGGGCTTATCTGTGCATCCTGTGTAAATAATCATAGATGTAAATCAAGAAGTTCAAGAATAGGAGTACTTTTTACAGCATTGAGTAGCTTTGAAAATTGGAAATAACCTAAACATTCATTGATACAGAACTGGTTTAGTAAATTATGCTATATCCTTGTAGTCTACTACTGTATTATAAAATATTGTATTTTAAAAATATCTATGGATCAGAATTCTGGCCAAGATGGAGGCATAGGTGGAAATACTGTACCTCCTCTCACAACCAAGATTAAGGACAACAAATATTTACAAGCAATAACACAACCAGAACACAGAAAATTGAACTACAGAAGTCCGACAACCATTCAATCAGACCGGTAAGAGGGGCAGAGTTGGCAGCCAGTGGAGAGGAAATGCAGCAGGAAAACACAGTGGCTGCCAGACCCAGGAGTCCCGGGGAATGTAGGTGAGTGTAGGTGGTGCGGAGCTTGCAGGCCCCAGATGCAGGAGGAGACGAGCAGAGCATGTAGGGCACGCAGGGCAGTTGGCTGACTGTGGACACACATTCGCATGCAGATAAACTAGGCAAGAATGGGCAGTGAGATGGACAGCAAAGCCCAGAGCCCCAGCAACGGGAAATAAAGCCTAAAAACAGCAACTGAAAAGGAGCCAGGAAAGGCCAGCCTCACAGGAGGGGTCACTGGGGAGACCCATAGGGTCATGGAGCATGCATAGGCCCGCCCACCTGGGAACCAGCGCCAGGGGGGCCCAGTTTGCTTGTAGGAGGCAGCAGAGGGGACACAAATCCCAGAGAGCATGGAAGAGGCGCCATTGTTCCCTCTCTGACTCCGCCCCCAAAGATAGCATCACAACCTTGCCACTAGGTTGCCCCACCCTGCTAAATACCTAAGGCTCTAGCACCCATACATAACAGGTGCAACCTGACCAAATATGACTCAAACAGAAGAAAAGCTCAGAGCCCCAGAGCCAATACATTTAAGTGACCAAGAGATAGCCAACCTATCAGATGCACAGTTCAAAACACTGGTGATCAGGATGCTCACAGAATTGGTTGATTTTGGTCGTAAATTAGATGAACAAATGAAGGCGTTCATAAGTGAAATGAAGGAAAATGCACAGGGAACCAACAGTGATGGGAAGAAAACTGGTACTCAAATCAATGGACTGGACCAGAAGGAAGGAAGAAACAACCAAACAGAAAAGAATGAAGAAACAAGAGTTCAAAAAAATGAGGAGAGGCTTAGGAACCTCCAGGACATCTTTAAACGTTCCAACATCAGAATTATAGGAGTACCAGAAGGGAAAGAGGAAGAGTAACAAGTGGAAAACTTATCTGAACGAATAATAAAGGAGAACTTCCCCAATCTGGTGAAGGAAATAGACTTCTAGGAAGTCCAGGAAGCTCAGAGAGTCCCAAAGAAGTTGGACCCAAGGAGGAACACACCAAGGCACATCATAATTACACTAGCCAACATTAAAATGAAGGAGAGAATTCTAGAAGCAGCAAGAGATAAGAGAACAGTTACCTACAAAGGAGTTCCCATCAGGCTGTCAGCTGATTTCTCAAAAGAGACCTTATAGGCAAGAAGGGGCTGGAAAGAAGTATTCCAAGTCATGAAAGGCAACAACCTACATCCAAGACTGCTCTATCCAGCAAAACTTTCATTTAGAATGGAAGGGCAGATAAAGCGCTTCTCAGATAAGATCAAGTTCAAGGAGTTCATCATCACCAAGCTTATTATATGAAATGTTAAAGGGTCTTACCTAAGAAAAAGAAGATACAAAATATGAACAGTGAAAGGACAGCAAACTCACAGTTACTAACATCCACACCTAAAACAAAAGCAGACTAAACAGTCACCTAAAACAGAGCAGAGCCACAGAAATGGAGGTCACATGGAAGGTTAGCAACAGGGGAGTGGAAGGAGAGGTAGGAAGAAGGTACAGAGAATAAGTAGCATAGATGGTGGGGAGAAAATAGACAGGGAGAGGGCAAGAGTAGTGTGGGAAATGTAGAAGCTAAAGAACTTAAGATACATGGACATGAACTAAAGGGAGGGAGTGTGGGTGGGAGGGGACGTACAGGGTGGAGGGAAATGAAGTGGGGGGAAATGGGACAACTATAATGGCATAATCAATAAAATATATTAAAAATTAAAAAATATATCTACAGATCAGGATGAGTATTTGTTATGTATAGTTACTAATGAAAAACAAGTGTGAGGTGGTATCTCCATAGTTTTAATTTGTATTTCCCTAAAAGTTACTGAAGTTGAGCATCTTTTCATATATCTGTAGGCAATTTGTATGTCTTTTCTTGGGAGAAGCATCTATTCTGGTCCTCTGCTCATTTTTTAATTGGATTTTTTTTGGTGTTGAGTCATATAAGTTCTTTATTATATTTTAGATATTAACCCCTTGTTGGAGCTGTTGTTGGCAAATATCTTCTCTCATTTGGTTGGTTGTCTTTTTGTTTTGCTGGTTGTTTCTTTTGCTGTGCATAAGCTTTTTAGTTTGAGATATCACCTCACACTTACTTGTTAGAATGCTGTTATTAACAAGACAGGCAATAACAAGTGCTAGAGAGGTTGTAGAGAAAAAGAAACCCTCATTCACTGCTGATGGGTATATAAACTGGTAAAACCACTATGGAAAACAGTATGGATGTTCCTTAAAAAATTAAGGATAAAGTTACCATATGACCCGGCAATCCTTCTTCTGTGTCTACCCCAAACATTTGAAAACATTTATTTGCGAAGATATATGCACCCTTATATTCACTGCAGCATTATTCACAGTGGCCAAGGCATAGAAGCAACTGAAGTATCCTTTGATAAATGATTGGATAAGGATGATGTAGTCTATATATACAATGGAATACTACTCAGCCATAAGAAAAGGTGAAATACTCCTACTTGTGACAACATTGATGGGTCTTGAGAAAATTATGCAAAGTGAAATAAGTCAGACAAAAAAAGTTAAGAACCATACTAGTTCACTCATACATGGTATATAAAACTGAAAGCAGCTCATAGACACAGACAACAAACAGCATGGTGGTTACTGCAGGGAAGGGGGTGGTGGTAGTAAAGGGCAGAAGGGAGCACATATGTGGTGACAGAAGACATGAGTTCGGGTGGTGGGTACATAATGAAATATACAGGTCATGTATCAGAAATGTACACCTGAAACCTGTGTAATTTTATTCACTAATGTCACCCCAATAAATTTGATTTAAAAAAAAAGTTTCTAAATAACATGTATAAAGTGAGAATATTTCTATAAATATATAAAAATAAATGTGTACTTGTATATATGCATAAAGTATGCATTTACATAACATTCATATAGACTAGCAGGACCCACACAAAATCTGGGTGGTAGAATATTAGTCCTTAGAATTTATTTTCTTTATTTATAGGTTTTATGGATTTAGCCAAGTTTCTGCATTAAAAAATGCCTTACTTTTGAAAAATTTCAAAGCTAATGGCTATGCCCAGAACAGTGATTAGAATAAAGAAGGTTTCCGATTTAGGTTTGTAGAAGGCAGGTAAGCAGGAGTAAATTCGCTCTGAGTGGAGATTATCTGGCTATCTACAAAACGAAAAAAATCTGGAAGGTAAAAAAAAAAACAGGTGAAAATAAAAGGAAAGGATAGTTTTGGGGTAAAAATATCAAGAGAACATGACAGATAACCTAGAGATAAAAATGAATTTCAGAGTTTTTTTCTTTTTACCTGAGAATGTGTCTCATTTTCTTGCAATTGAGTTTTTAGTGTCTCATGTTCTGTGTTTAGCCTCTCCATTATTTTCTTAAAGGCATTTCTGCGGGTTGATAATACCATTCTTTCCTGATGTAATTTCTAGGCAGAAGTAAATAAACAGAAGTAAATAAAAGGCTTTAACAATATCTAGTAGGCCAATATAAATTAAATTTGACAAATACTTCCAATGTTATTCTTATAAAATTCTACCAAGGCTATAATTACTCTGAAACCCTTTTGTAAAAATATTCTGTAAACTATAATAAGCTAACTTAATATTGAATATGGTAGTAACTCTCTTAAGAGTACCATATCTATTCCTACCACACCAAATTGACATTAATGTAAACGGTAATGAAAAGCCACTGAAAAGTCTTAAATAGGAACTTAAAAAGTTCATATTTGTTGAAATGTTCTCTCTCTTACTTTTCAATTATTGTCTTTAGGTTAGAACTTAAATCATTCTAAACTCCTGCTATATATGTAAACAAACACCTCTATTTTTCCCTATAAACAACATATATATTAAATTTGATAAAGAAAAAAACTAGAACTATAATATTGTAACACTCTTATAACATTTACCTTTTTCTTTTCTTCACCTGATGATTTTAAAGCTGGCAAATCATTAAATGTCTCTATATCAATTATCATTTGCTTAATTTTGCTTTTTAGAGAATGCTGTTCTTCAGTCATTTTACTTTCCAGGAGCTCCATTTTCTGTAGATCCAATTGTAGACGTTGACTGTCTGAAACAGGAAAATTCAAGTCCATAATTAGTCAAAACTTTATCCCTTTCACAAAAGGAAATATAATGCAACCATTAAAAATCACATTTTATAAGATTATTGGTAATAGAAACATATTCACTGCAACCAGTGAGACAATACAAAGACATATTAAGAAAAAAAATACTCATCCCTCAGGTAATCAACGTAACTAGGTATTATAATGCATATTAGCTATACTTGTCTCCATGTTCACATGAACATATGGAAGAAGGTGCCCCCAAAACAGAATTATCTTCTGGAGGACAGACCCCTTGCAGTACTTTGCCTGCTAGGTGAGTGTTTTAGGGACCCATCTGTATCAGTCAGTGGACCCGCTGGCATTGTTGTGAGGCTGCTTTCAGCTTCAGCGAACTTTTTTTGAAGACCCTTTTGATTATATTGCCCATTTCATGATGGGTGATTGATGAGTGCACCTGCCCACACTGAGCTGAGTATTCAACAGTTTTTGACTAAAAATGACATGACCCCCATGCCCCACCCACCCTTCCTATTCACTTGATCTCGCTCCACGTGACTTTTTTTTTGTTTCCCCAATGAAAAAAGTCCTCAAAGGGAAATGTTTTGCCAGTGTGAAAGAGTTAAAACAAAAAATGCCAGAAGCACTAAAAGTCATCCAAACTGAAGAGTTCAAAAATTGTTTTGAGCAGTGGAAAAAATGTCTTGATAGGTGTACTACATCAAATGGAGAGTACTTTGAAGGTGACTCAAATTTAAACATGTAAGAATAAATACATGTTTTTAAAATAAATAAATTCCACTTTTTGGGTCCCCCTTTGTATAAGACGACACAGTTCTCTTCTTAATAATATAACCTATGTTATGAGATAAAGAGTCATTATTTTAAGTAGGAAGATGACCCATACATAGTTAGGTGGGGGGAAAGCAAGTTATGAAACATTATATATAGTTGATCTTAATATTATAATTATATGTACAATCAATTTTCATTATTTGTGGCAGTCATAATCTATAAAGTCACCATGTACACTGAGTTTGCAAATACTAAACTACTGCTCCTAGGTGAAATACAGGGTTAGGTTCCTTTGAGTCTCTGGTCACAATATTTTCAACTGGTTAATACATAACCTTGCTTTATGTGTTTGTTTAAACACACTGTACTTAATATTTTATTAATTTGTTACCATTGAACTCCTTGCCAACTTATACTTGAAAAAAGCTTATCTACATAAAGCATATCATCACGTCATAGCCTTCTTGTGCTCAGGAACACTAGCCAACACTTATATGGTATGCTTGCAGGTCATTTTAAATAACAAAATCACCATGGAAAGCATAAAACTGTGGAAAAAAGTCACACTAAATATGCCACAAAAGGATTCATTTATACTATGAGAACTAAAACAAGTTCTTGCCTTATTTCATCTCCACTTGAAATGCACACATCAGACAATTCAAATTCTTTACCAGCCTGTGCACAAATGACCATGCAAGTGCTGCAAGTACTGATTTTGGCATTGCAAATTAATTTTGGTGAGTAGGTAAACTCACAAACACAGAATTCATGAATGAGGACTGACTGTGCATACATTCACAGTGTGTCTCAATTCTCTGTTTCTAAAGTATTGAGCATCTACTATATGCCAGCTGTTGAGGATATAGAGGAAACCAACAGAGACATTACTGTGCTCAAGGAGCTATATTCTAGAAGTAGAACCAGGCAGTTAAACAGCATTTATGATAAACTGGATAACTACAATAGTCCTCCCTTATTTGCGGGGAATATATTCCAAGACCCTCAGTGGATGCCTGAAACCGCAGATGATACCGAACCCTATATATGCTATGTTTTTCCCTCAACATATACATATATACCTATTACAAAAGTTTAATTTTATAATTAACCTAGAATTTAATCCATAAACAATAACTAACAATAAAATAGAATGATTATAAAAGTAAAATAAGGGTTACTTGAACACGAGCACTGAAATACCAAGACAGTTGATCTGATAACAGGAATAGTTAATAAATGACTAAGAGGCAGGTAGCATACCCAGTCTGGATATGCTGGACAGACAAAGGGATGATTCATATCCTAGGCTGGATGAAGAAGAATGGTGCAATATTTCATCATGCTACTCAGAAACACGTGTAGTTTAAAATTTATGAAGTTTTTGTTTCTGGAATTTTATATTTAATATTTTGGACCACAGTTGGCCATGGTTAATTAAAACCACAGAAAGCAAAACTACAGATAAGGAAGGACTACTATAAAAAGTGATATAGCTCTGGCCAGGTGGCTCAGTTGGTTGGAGCACTGCCCTATACACCAAAAGGTTGAGGGTTTGAGCCCTGGTCAGGGGACATACCTAGATTACGGGTTCAAGCCCCAGTCTAGGTGCACGCAGGAGGCAAATAATCAGTGTTTCTCTATCTTGTTCCTCTCTAAAATGAATAAACATACTTTTGGGTGAGGATTTTTAAAAAAGAATATACAGGATGCCATAAAAGCATGGTCAAAAGGGCTCTCCAAAATCATGCTTTTTTAAGTGAAGCTTTAAGGATTAGGAGTCAATGAAACAAAAGAGAAAGTAAAAGTGTTCCAGAGAAAACAATTAACATATGAAAAGTCTAGACATAAGAAAGCATGGTACCTTTTAGCAAATAAGAGAAGTCCTGTATGACTAGAACTCAGAGTTCAAAGTGGAAGGTGGTAGGAGATAAAACTGAACAATTAGAAGGATTTCAGTTCAAGAAGGGCTTTTAAAGTTACGATTGGACACTGGGACTTCATCCTATGAGCTAGGGCAAGTCATCAATGAGTTTTAAATGGAATATGGCAAAATTAAATTTGAGAAAGTTCACACTGCTTACAATGTAGATGATTAATTAGAATAGCATAACTATGTGCAGGATAAGCAGTTAAAAGTTTATTCAATGATCTAGGCAAGAAATCTTATACTGGTATAGTCAATTTAGGCATTTTTAATAAATAATATTTATTAAATGCTTCCTATGTGTCAAAATTCTAGGCCTAGGGAATACAGCAATGAATAAAGCATAAGAATATATTTATAAAATATACAGTTATGTCAGATGGAGATAAATGAGAAAATAATACAGGAGAGATCTTGAGGGATTCAAGACAAATTAGGGATTTGGGATTAATGAAAACGATTGATTGGACACAGTGCTTGATCAAGGAGTCAAACAGAATTCTATTCCAATTTGAGTAAACGTGTGGATGGATGGTGAGGTAGGCAGAAAGAGGTGCAAATTTTTGTTTGGGGAAGGGAGATGATGGGTTGAAGTCAATTTAAGACATGTTGAGTTTGGAATACCTCAGAAACATCCAAACAGAGGTAAGATGCACATGTATGGGCCTGTGAAGTCTGAAGATACAGATTTTGAAATAATCAGCATAGACATGACCTGAAGTTACGTAAATAGCTGAAATCATTGAGAGAAAAGGATTCATTACCAGAAATTATATGAATAAATTGACATGAAGGATCCTATAAAAAAAGAACAAAAAAATGACCAAAGAAAAGAGGAACATCAGAAACCTTGGGGAAAGACATTTCAAGGCTAAAGAAGTGGTTTGTAGTGCAGAGTAATTCTTTTAAAAAGACTGCAAAGTATGTGTTAGATTTACCAAACAGGAGGACCATGATGTCTCTGTTGAGAAGTGATTTCTTACAAAAAAAAAAAAAAAAGAAAGAAAACAGGATCAAAAGTGAAAGGAAGCTTTTAAAAAATCTGGCTATGAAACCTTTGAAAGGGGATGAGGATAGCTAGGCAGAGAATATTCATGCAAGTCTTTTTCTTTTTTTCTAAGATGGGATAAAATACAGAAAACAGACTTGAAAGATAAATACTAAAATTATAATAGTAATAAACTCTTAATAATGGGATTACATTTTTAATTTTTCTTATTTATGCTTTTCTGTATCTCTCAAATCCTCCATAAATATAAACTACATTTATAATGGGAAAACAATATTTTAAAAAATACTGCATTCTAATAGAATTATATGATACACACCTTCTATATTTCAAAATCTTAACTTTGTGATTCCAACTTTTTAAGAAGATTTTTAAAATTTATTTTTAGAGAGAAGGGGAGGGAGAAAGAAAGGAAAACATCAATGTGTGGTTGCCTCTCACATGCCCCTTACTGGAGACCTGGCAAGCAACCCAGGCATGTGCCCTGACTGGGAATCAAACTGGAGACCCTTTGGTTTGCAGGCCGGCACTCAATCCACTGAGCCACACTAGCCAGGGTTAATCCTGACTTTTAACATCCCTTATAACAGGGAGACAAAGGTAAAAGAGAACCAGTATTGCTGAGTACCTAAAATGTTCCTGGCTTTATATGCTATCTCATTTCTTTTCATAATAGCCCTAGGGGGTAAATGTTATTATATGAGAAAACTAAAGCTTAGAAATGTAATTTGCCTAAGGTCACACAACCAGTCAGGCTTTGGTACTCAGTGATATCATCATCTTATGCAATGTTCATTGGTGAGATAGTGAATATTATTTTATGACAAAAAAGATGCTACTATGAGCAACAGTGAGCTATGGGAAGAGAAAAATATAACACTTGGTTGATTTTGCTACTTCAGGCTTCTTTCCTCAAGGCATGATTCTTTGGGTTTCCTTACAGCTACCCAAGTAAAATCTTATTAGAGCTAACTCACAAAAGGAAGCTAAT